>SKCR01042441.1:0-83614 GCA_019454045.1 Zanthoxylum bungeanum
ACAATGTTGATAACGATACCTTTCCGTCAAAAGCCTAGCTTTGTACGTTGGTATGTTGCTATCCATGTATGTCTTCCTTGTGAAGACGTACATGTACCAATAGGCACAATGCTTTGTGGTACAACAACTAGTATCCATAATAGTCGTTATACTTGGAATCCATTTCGGACTCATGGCACTTTGCCATAACAGGGAGTCGATACTTCATATCACTTCCACAAAACGTAGTCGGTGGATATACCTTCATAAGATTGACATCTTAAAGAGGTTAGATCAGAAACCCATACCCTAGGTTGTTTTCTGACTCTATCCGATCTACCCGATTCTTGTGTATTTGAAGATTAATGGTACAGATTCATCATAGATGAATTGTTTGTGTTCCATTAAGGACTTCGTGCTTTGAATAGTATTACTCCGATTTCATCGAGTATCACTATCCTCCCACTGACCACTGCATATCGGTATTTCACTCAGGGAAAACCGCATGGTGAGCAACAATCACATTGTTCTCATGTGGGATTTATAAGTACTATACTTATGGTTTCCCTTAGGATAACCTATATTGGCACTAATCCATTTTGGGTTCTTAGTTTGGTATCATCCAAACTTTATGCCTGGCATACCCAAATTATCAGGAATGAGAAACCTCGTTTCTTTCCTGTTCATATCCTATATGATATTTGTCAAACAGATTTACATGGAACCTTATTCTAAATAAGTTTTGCACTGTTAATACATATCCTGTTGAAGGAAACAGTAGCTCAGAGCGACTCGCGAAAAACCTAATCATGTCCAACAAAACTTGGTTTTTTAGTTCAGACACACCGTCAATTGACGTGTCTCGGGAGGAGTCCTCAAATGAAAGAATACCGTACTCTTTCATGTACGTATGAAAACTTACTGCTTAAGTATTTACCAATACGGTCTTACCGTAGCGGCATATATACTACAGCCGATCTGTTTGTATACTTCGTGTCGAAACTCAAAGTTTCGTATTTGTGTTCTTCAAAAGAAACACATAACCATAACGTGATGCCACATCCGTTAAGGTCACGAATATTCATGTACACATCTAGCCAAGCTAGATATGGGCCCACTAACTTCACCATGAATAGGGTTAACAGATCGGTGGCACTTACACTATTACCAAGTAAATAGTATTTTAAGTACTTTACCTAATAAACTAGATTCGCAGACCTTATTTGAATAGTCAAATCAGTCCTGGTACCCACTCTTCAAAAGTGTGGATATACGAGTCTTGTTTAATTGTGTCCCAGACAACAATGCCACAAATAAGTCTCTATTGATCAAATCAATATGAGCTTATATTTGTCATTTTATATGTTTGAGATTTTTATTTATATTCAAAATATAAATTCTGTTATTCACATCTAATGTGTTTATCTCGGTTTAAAGTCAGTATCCAACTCATAGCGGATTCTGAACATCAATACACATATTTTATGTACCACACTAAGTATTTAAAATCTAATTTAATACTAGTTGTGAACATAACTAAGACAAACATTTTTAAAGTTAGAGCCTCGCCCTTTCTTTAATTCCTTCGTGTCTTCCATATCCAAATGGTAGTCACTTTGGGATATGTCAATTATCCTTTTCAATATTTTAGGAACCTTAGGCCAAGCCTTGGGTTTTTTAGAATATTGAAAGGAATGTGCACCTTGTGCTACATCCCCAATTGCAAACTTTGACTTTGGGTCGAGGTGCCCAGGGTCGAGGTGCCCCCGTTGTCGATTGTAGTTCCGGGATGCGTCCTAGGGTCGAGGTGCCCACTACATCATCATATTGAGGGCGAGGTCCCTATTGTCAGCGGTGTTGGGTCGAGGTGCCCAGGGTCGAGGTGCCCCCGTTGTCGGTTGTAGTTCCGGGATGCGTCCCAGGGTCGAGGTGCCCACTACATCATCATATTGAGGGCGAGGTCCCTATTGTCAGGGGTGGGTGGTCGAGGTGCCCAGGGTCGGGGTGCCCCCGTTGTCTGTTATTGTTCCGGGATGCGTCCCTGGGTCGAGATGCCCACTACATCATCATATTGAGGGCGATGTCCCTATTGTCAGCGGTATTGGGTCGAGGTGCCCAGGGTCTAGGTGCCCCCGTTGTCGGTTACAGTTCCGGGACGTGTCCCAGGGTCGAGGGCCCACTGCATCATCATCACAGTTCACATTCGGTGGTTCGGGAATAAAGTCCAGAGGTCGAGGCGCCTCGCCACCATATCTACTACATCATCAAATCGGTTCGAAGTAGCGGGCAAACCAGGTGGAAGCAGGCGAGCCAGGTAAGTGAAAATGCATTTCACGTACTTTGATAGGATTGTCATTGTCACACACTGGCCAAGTCCCATCAAAGTGGGGGCGACTGTAGGCACTGCATTTTTGCATATAAGTCCCGATGATGAGTCTCGTATGGAGACACTACCTTTTTGATTGTGAAAGCCGCGGGAAACGGACGTTGGAAGGGTAAAGTTGGAAATTAGCATTTGGTCGGATTTAACTCGCTTGTTTCGCTTCGGGTTCGCTTGTTGGACCTCCGTTTTAAAACACACACCAAACCCAATCCGAAAATAATTAAAAAATTTAAAACACATCTCACAAATTAAATTAAAACAAATTAAATTAAACTTAAGTTAAATTAAATTAAATCACACTAACAAATTAAGTGAAATCTAAATTAAATTAAATTAAAACCAATTATAACCAATTAAACCAAAACTAATTAAATTGAAATTAAATTTATTAACTAAAATTGAAATCCTAATTAAATCTAATACCAAAATTAAATAAATTTAATTCCTAAAATAAGTCAATCAAATATATAACCTTCCTAAACAAACAAATCATGTCCCCAATTAATTGATTTTATTTCCTAACAAAACCATGCACAAACCCTAATGTACTACTATATAAACATAACACAATCTAACCCTAGGCTCTCTCTTCCGTATTCTCTCTCCTCTAAAAAAAACCCTAACTTCGGCATCATCTCCCTCACCCACCAGCTCTCTAATCACTCGGCAGCCTCACCACAAACATAACCCTAAACTCATCACACTGCCCAGCACATTCACACTCACCAATACTATGCACACGTAAAGCAAACCTAAACTCCCACTCGCTCATATCATCTCTCCTCATAGCAGACCCTTCATCACGCTCTAATAAGCCCTTCAGCCAACTCCATTCACGACCAAAGCAACAACCTTTCTCTACCTTACACCCCTTACCACCCTCAACAACCAAGACGAGCCACCTCTTCACTGATTCAACAAAGCCACTAAATAAAGACTTTAACCTACCCTCTACGTGAAAGCAGCCCCATCAACCCACTCAGCAACGCCCTTCACACAGCCTTCAGCACACCTCACAAATCATCCAACAAACTTCCACACGTCCCTCGAAATCGACCCACTAAAAAACCTTAGCCACTTCAAGAATCACCAAAGTCACGTAAGCCACTCCCTTCTCCGCCCTCACGCCTCTCTTCCTCACAAATAACCCTTCAACGGAATCACTCGCCACTCTCTAAACAAACAAACAGAACCTTCATCACAAAAAAAACCCCACTCATCAGCCATCATCCCTCACGCCCTAATTCACTCAACTTCACGCTTCAGCCTTCCTCCATCAGTCCTCTCTCTCTCAGCCACAACTAAATAACAAACCCTAAAGCTCTTCACGGCTCTCCCTCTCGCACCTTCACACCACCAGACACAGAACAACCCTTAAGAGCAAGCCAACAGCCCCTTAAACCTAGCCAACACGCCACCATCTCACTGCCACAATAACCTTCATTCACCAACACAAAAAAACCATAAATTAATACATGCAGTCTTGACGTTAAGTAGTAGCCAGCCAGGGGGGATACACGGCACATGCACTTACGGCCAAATAAACAGCAGACCATTATCTCTCTCTAACCCCAACAGCACACCGACAAAGCCACTGCCCACTCACGCATCAGCCAGCCCCTTCCCTCACGTAACAGCCCCTTCACGCACCTGCCTTCACAACCCTAATCAAGCCACTCATCAAGCTTCTCACCGAACAACAAACCAACAAACTGACCCACGCATTGCCAACAAACACCAAAAACCCTAAAAGCTCACGCCCTATCTCTTCATCCCATCTTCACACGCCCATAACAGCCTTCAATGCACATACACAGCTGCTGACCCACGCGTTCAATACACAACAAACTCTCTCGGACACACAGCTCTTTATTTCCCCTCACTGCCCTCACGTACGTTGCCCATCACGCCACTGACCAGGAGCAGCCCCTTCAACACGCCATTAGTCTTCATCCACTAGCCATACACTCACACGCCCAAAGCCTTAAACCCCCTATTACTGTGACCTACTCACACAAGCAGCCCTCTCCAGCCGTGACCTACTCACACAAGCAGCCCTTCACAGCCGCACCACAAACCCTCTCCAGCCGTGACTCAAAACCAGTCCAAACCTGCCACAAACAGCTATATTTACTGCCCAGAAAACTGCCCAGAATACTGCCCAGAAAGTACACCCAGAAACTGTCCTAAACCCACTTCAAAAATTGCCCAAAACTGTCCAGTAAAACTGCTTAATCTGCACCCTAAAATACCCCAAAACAGTCCCCAAACAGTGAACAAATACACCAAAACAGTGACCTGAAAAACAGCAGCAAAACAGCCACGAAACGGACCAAAGACAGCAGCCCGAACCGCAAAACAGCGAGGAAAGATGTTGAGTTAGTGAACCAAAAGCGTTGCGGATCATTCACCCTTCCAACGGACGTGTAACGCCCTTTCTTGGACGACAAAAGAGGTTAGACCTGAGGGCACCTTTTTATTTATCATCTTTCGTTTTATTTTATTTATTTTAAAATATTATTGCATGAGAGTCGTTTGAGGCATGATGTGATTGTTGGATGAGCAGGATATGTGTTCCCTTTTGTGGTATATCGGATGGAAACCCGGACGTAAATTCCGTAGCCGAATCCGAATGGACGGTAATGCGGTTTGTACTCGGGATACAACGCCACGTACCACTTAAGAGACACGTATTTCGTCTCATCCAAACTTGTGTTTGAGCATGTTGTAGTTCGTAGGTTATTTAGTTATTATTTAAAGCATGATTTAATTTAGTTTTGTTATTTAATTTCAAAGCATGATTATGTTATCTTTATGTCTGTTATTTTGATTGGTTTATGTTCATGTTTGAATAGTGATTCGTTTATTTTGATTTAATGGTTCAATATGCTCATTGTGTGATATCGTGTTTGCTATTTAAAGACCTATTTTCGAGCATACAAACTTAGATTAGGAGTTATTTTGATGAATGCATACTAGGTGTAGATTACCCTTGAGCATGAATGTTGAATAGATTCGGTTAGTTTATCGCACAAATCACATCATTACAAGTGACATAAGTAAGGGACCATTCCGAACCCAACGGTTTGAGGTCTTCCCTTGCGAGGGGTGAGTGCGGCCTTAAATCTTTGTCCTGGTTCACACCGGGTGGCGACTCCATTTATTTTCATACTCCCAACTAGGCCGCGAGTCTAGAAGAACAGCGTCGCCGATTTCTGTGTTCTACAACTTGCCTCCCACTATTTTTCGGCGAGCCTCTAACCCTCTGTTGAGTACTCGGGAAACCTTGTTTCCTAGTGGGCTAAGATCCCGTTAAATAACACACAACCTTGACTTTGGCCAACAAATTGTATGATATTTAACTAGGTAGATCTCTAAGATCAATTGGATCTCATCCAATTCCTAGATCCAGTAGGTGGACATCCAAGTCCGAAACATATATCTTATATATGCCAATATATCCAATATATTCCCTAACCATTTTTCCTCTGAATCAATTAAGCCTTGGCTTTGGCACAACAAACTTAATGATTCCAGTTAAGCGGGACCCATTGACTTTTGAAAGCTTCGTAATCGATGTTGATGGACAAGAAGTGATCTTGACTTTGGCCAACAAATCACAACTTGGACAAGACATGCGATATGGAACGAAGCCTTCATGATTCAAACACATCCGCGATGGACACAAGGCCTTGACTTTGGCCAACAAACCAATGCCAATCTTGGATCTTGAGAATGAATCATTCAATGGAAGGAAAAACGCTTAATATATGTTGAGGGTTTTTCGCGTAATTGGCAACCAATTAATTATCTTTGTTAAGGTCTCATCATACACCCTTAAACATGCATTCTAAAAACATAATAAGGCGCGTAAATAAATTTAATAATGATATGCGGATGGATATTTAAAACACTTTGTTCCTAGAACAAATCTCTCTCTTTCCTCTCTCCCGCTAGCACAAATCTTACTTCTACCCGATTACATAACACTTCTAAAGAAACCTCATTTACATTGAGGTGAATAGGTGAGAAGAGAAATACAAAGAGTCAAGAGGTAATAGGCTGGACACGCAGGTCCAATTTAATAAATTCTAAATTTATTACAACAATTTCCAAAATTTCCCTCACCCATCTAATATCCATCCGATATACATTATTCATACATCACATCCATGTATTCACACAAAGCATGTTATCAATCAATCTAATCCAATTAATTAATCTGAAATTAATGACCATCCAATGTTCAAACAACGATTTGATTTTGCGCGAGTCCGACTCGTTTTAAGAATAAGAACTCAAAGTACGAATTCTCGAATTATATTAAACTACAACATTAAATCCAATTTAATTTGTATTTAATACTAATTCTATATTTAATTCCAAATTAAATAATTACACTTTATTAATGTGCCTTTAGCGACTTAGATTCTAAATCTAATCTTAACGGGTCTCAAAGCCCAATTAACATCCAATGTCAATTTAATTAAAGTCCAATGGGCTTTCAATTAATTTATAAGGCATGGACTTTGGTCAATATGGGTCAAACCCAAATACCAAAGCCCATTTAAGGAATCACCCTTTTGCCAAAAATCAATTTAGGCCCAATTAAAATTTTAAAGGCCCATTTAATTATGTTTGGACTTTATGGATATGGTTTTGGGCCCAATTGGATCCAACCAATTAACCTAAAACAAACTTGGCCCAACCAAGCCCATTAAGCCCAAATAAAACATTATAAGCCCAATTCCAAATTAAACCCAATTAATTTAATTACAATATTCCAAATTTCACAATTAAATTAATCAAAGTGTATAGCCATGATTAATTAACCAAATTAACATTTCCAAAATACCATTTTATATAATTAATCATGCTTATTATCATCAACACATGTCCAACACAATTGAATCAAAAAATCAATTCATTTTCCATGCTTCAACTTACGGCAATTAGAGTTTTATTGTCCGATTCTGAATTCAATCCAATTAAATCCTAAATCAGCATTTCCCAAGTCTTTCAAACTCATCCAATGATTCAAAAAACAAAAAATCACCATGACATTAGGGCATCCAACTTTCGGCCAAGCCTCAAATTTGGGGAAAATTTGATCCAATTCAATTTTCATCAAATTGATCATGCATAACACTATGTTATCATCATTCAAGCATACTCAAACAATCAATTTCATCCAAACATGCTCAAATCAATTTTACCCAATTTTACCATAAATTAATTTCATGCTTAAATATGGCTCTTGATACCATTGTTGGGTTTCTACTATAGTCCCAAGATCATTCAAGCAATGAAAAACATGTGAATACAATAAAGAAGTATGGCGGAATCATACTTACATTGATCAGATTTGCGATGCGATGAACACAAAACTTTTTGCTCCTCCATGAAGCTCACGACCAAGCCCAAATTTGTGCTCCTAGTTTTCGGTCAACTCCATTTGAAGATCTCCAAGCTCCAAGCTTTGTCAATGGATGATTCTTTTGGTGTGCTAGCACTAGGAAATTTTGCCACAAAATTTCCCCTTGGTCTTCTTCTTGCTCACGGCATTGAAGAAAAAATTGGAGAGAATTTTGGCCCTTGGCCGAATGGAGAGGAGAAGGAAGAGAGAATAAGTGAGTTGGTTTGTGTTTCTAAAACAATTAAAATGATATACCAAAAATTTGAATTTCCAAATCAAAAAAGGTACAAGGCAATAAAGCCTTCCAACCACCCCCATCAATCACAAGTGACTTACATCACATCACTCAAAGTGACAAGACATCCATCACTTGAATGACTAATGATGTGACGCTTGATGTGACTTGTGGGCCGCACTTGAATTCGAAATGCGAGTGGGCCCGCAAACACTCTCTGGCTCGGGTTCGCTAATTCTGAATTAACGAATTTTCCGTTGCGACGTAATTAAATCAAATTTAATTAAATAATTATGCCTAGCAAAATTACTATTCACGTCGCTAGCGAATTAATTCTAAATTAACTCGTTCGCCCAAATTAAATTCTAAATTTAATTCCTCGTCGAAATCTAATTTCGTATAATATATCGAATATATTATTTTATCGATTAATTCCAAATTAATCGTTCTCTCTCTTTTAAATAATATTTTATCCCAGATAAAATATCTCTGTAATTAATCCCAAATTAATTTTCTCTCACAATTAATTAATCCCAGATTAATAATGTACGAGTCATACGTCACCGGTGAATCTTCGGGAAGCGACCCATGAGATCCTCGGATATGTTGGCAGTAAATCCGATCGTCGGACTATCCGAACACGTACGTACATAGTACTACGTTTTTACCGATTTACAAGACATGGTTGGCTTCTAGCAAAGCACTGTGCCTACCCAATTCTCCAGAAATATTCTTAAAAGAATATGTAATCTATATCATGCGTAAAATACGTAGTATTGCGTATTGCGATCCAGTATCGAATGTCACGTGCTAGGCCTGGAGCTGGAATTATGTCTGCCCCGTACGAAGCACATGTCGGATGTCTGGTAACTAGTCTCTATAATCGGATGAACATGACCTAGTCATATCATCCCGATGACTGCAGTACTTAAGAGTACTAGTTCCGTATCCTACATGACATCATCTCCACTATGACTGGAGTGATACTTCCGTCTTGACATCACACCCAATACACTACGATTCTCAATATACCCAGTAGAGGCGTACACAGAACCGGTTAAAGCCCTGGACGACCAAAACCAAAGTCTATTGATTGTCGCAAGTATTAGCGGTGCAAGTCTGAGGTTAAGACCAAATACACCTACCCTGATTCGGACTTCCATAGACACATAGTCATACTACCAATGGAATTCTGATGGGTCTATCCAGAGCGAAGCTGTTTCCGTACCATCGGTAAACACAACCTCTTATTACACTTGCATGAGTATCCAATACCCAAATATATGAGAACTATGCTGTTATGCTCCCACAACGCGCACAAGTGCAATACTAGTCTAATCCGCATTATCGATGTCCAATCTCGATAATACTACGACTAGGGATGTTTTAATGATTAAGCCTTCATGGATTGATACTGTTTCATATCTTATCAATCCGGAACTAATCATATGGACCTTTTATCATTTATATATCTTGGTAATCTAATTACAAATGATAAAAGAGCAATTTCCTTTGTCACATAGTTAATTTGTACAACAACACCATGTTCTGTACAAATAGTGATGCTATGGGTCATAATTGTCCAACAGCTCAGACCCATTGAACCTTTCATCCTTATTCTCCAGCCTAACCTGTTGGGATATATGCCCTAGAGCTTCATGTAATATAAATGGTTTTATATGTTATGAAATAAAATGATGCATTATTCATTTATCAAAGTGTTTGTTTAAATTTCGCATATTGAAAATTATCTTGATTACCCTAGATTATATATGTACCTTCAGACATAGTGTATGAGTGTCATACACAAGAGGATTTAAGTATGAAGTTGGTAATATAAAATAGTCCATAGAGAGCAAACAAAGCGGGTACTTTGTTTGTAGTTTATCTTTAGCTACAGTCCATTCTATAATTGTATGGTGACCTTGATCCGAGATCGTCCATGTGGAGACATGAGAATTGAGGCACCTTGTATGATGTGATCAAATAGGACTTGACCCAGATAGAAATGAATTTCTGATAATATCCGTTAAATAAAGAAATTCACTTCGATATATTAGATGGTCATATATGAATTGATCTTAATCCTGAGTTTACTACGAACTCCTGCATGACAGGCTATGTCCTTTAATTTACGAAGGTGAGGTTGGTGTAGCAGTCCCGATAAATAGCTACGCACTTTGGGGACATGGTCTGGTGTGTAGTTGGGGACGTTTTATATAGACATGGAGTTCACTCATTCTTGCAAGAAGTATATGAGTATCTTCCTTAAGGGTTGATTCAATACTTGAACGGTTAGAGCGCTCAAGTTTTTCTATTAGGAATAGGAAGATTAAAAATTCATAATGGTTATGAATAAATGGTTCATTAGAGAATCAATGATACTTAAGGTAAAAATAATTAGAGGGGTATAACGGAAATAATGACCCGTCTCTAATTACGAGATACTCGTGAAGGGTTAATCTGTATGTAGTGACTATATCGATGGACGCCGACTTGGTTCAGCTTAATATACTATCTGTGGGAACGGGAGTGCAGCTTCGGGTTTTTAGTGGAATAACGCGGAGTTAAAATTTGGAATATTTAATTAAGAGCTTAATTAATATTTCGAGCTTATTGGAGCTCGGAACCGTAGGTCCATTTGGTCCCCGTGATAACTCAATATACTGTAGCGGATTTAGTATAATTGGATAGTCCAATTATATACTCACATATGTATAAATATTATTAATATCATTAATAATATCATTTTTTCACACATGAAACTATATATTAAAAGTTAATATATGGTTTTAATAATTATATGATAATTATTAAATGAATAAAATTAAATTATATTTGATATAATTTAATATAATTGTTACAAATTTTTTGAAGGCATTCCATGCCTTGGCCGAAATTTCCATGAGGGGGAGGGGAAGAGTTTGTTAATTTTAGAAATTAATTACCTTAAGTATAAAAAGAAAATTTGATTTTCTTTTGCTATGAATCTATTTTGCAACCCTAGCCTCCATTTTCTTCTTCTTCTTCATTCTCTCTCAAAAGTTGAGAAAAACCAAAAGAAAGAACAAGAAGAAAATAAATAAAAATACTTGTACGACATTAATCTCTAAATAGTTTAAGGATTAATTTTTTGAGTCTAGCCCACACTAGTTTCCGTTGGTTGTGAGACATAGCAGGAAAGACTCTCTGGTGTTAAACCAAAATAATCCATCACCCTTCTTATTCATTGACTCACGATAGTGGGGGTAAATTTTGGCCACTACCGAGCACATCCAATAGGATTCGGGGCTCGATTTGATTTTGTTTTAATCCAGTTTTTTTTGGGAAACACAAAAGGTTGTTTTACGGTTGTTTTAGGGCTGTTTTCAAGTGTAAAAATAAAACTGAAACATAGCCACTTGTCACGCAAATTAGGGGCTGTTTTGGCAGTGTGCTGGGCATACTTCGAGTGCTATAACCGTCCGATTTTGTGCTGCTATTCGAGGGCTGAAATTTTATTCACAACAGTAGTAAAATTTCAGTGGTACTGCTGGTTTAATTCGTCCACTTTGTGGGAAGGGCAAATAAAATGTTCAAGTCCATTCCGTGTGTCTAACGTGCTCCTACGGTGCAAGGAAACGTTTCCTACAATTGGCATCGAGAGCAAGGTTGAAATGTGTCCTTATCCCTTCTCTTTTTGATTTAAAGTTACTGTTTTTATATATTTATATGAGTTATAAATATTGATATACATGTTTAGATGAGTAGGCACAAAATAATATTCATGTGATGAATGATTATTATTTTTCATGTGATGAATGAATTTTGCATTGGTCATAAATTTTTTCGGCTCTTATTTTTATGTTGGTTTTGATTTAGGGAAGTATGGCCATAAAGCCATTGTTTAACAAATGTTGTAATTTTAATTTTCCAATGTATAATTTCAATTGTTGTAATTTGGAGCACCGAAGTCGCAAAAGGAGCCAACACTATATTGGAGCGTGATTTGAAGACCAATGGATGCATTGGGAATTTTTGTACTAATTAGATTAGTATAGGAAAAATAAGAGGCCGGTCAATGCAAAATATTTTTTTATATTATATGTTTGTTTTAATTCGAAATGTTTGAATAAAATATCATATAACTTAGGGTGCCTACTCTTGCATTTCACATGTCATAACATTCTTTGGATGCATAATCATTATAGCTATGAAATATGATTTGATGTGATTTAAAATGTTTAAATAAGAATATGATATGCATGGAAAAGAATTAATTGGATTAATTGGTTTTGTGGTTTAAAATTTAAATTCTAATATATTGAGCTTAATAAGTGCATTATAAATTCCATTGGTATATAGGATCGAAACCTGGATATAAATTCAATAGCCGAATCCGAATGGACGGTAATTTGGTCTGCACTCGGGATACAATTCCACGTACTTTTGGATTTTATAATGCACTTAGATTAATTAAATGGTTTAATTAAAACCTTGACCTTTTTAGGATTCCAAAATTTTAAACTAATTAGTGTTTTAGTATTTTAAAAGTTAAAATATAATAGGTCACTAATAGTACTCCAATTAAATTAGTTTAATAGAGTAAAATAATTAGTAGAGACTAATAGACATTAGTGAGACAAATTTGAAGAGTTAAAATTGGTTAGCTCACTAATAGTAAACTAGTGTAAATAAGAGTTATGATTTAGCCGCCATAATATTATTCACACTAGTAAATTAAAATAATAGATATTTTTTTTAAAAATAGAAACCTTAAATTTAAAATAGTGAGTGGGAGAGGGATATACGATAGTACATCCCGCGATCTCCGTTGTTACTCCAAAAACGTGAGATTCAAAAGGTGCCTCGAGATAGCTTTGTTTTCATCCCTCTGCAGATGGTGTCTATTTTGGGTCAATATCAAGTTTGGATTCTGAGAGGATAGAGATTCTAGATGTATCTGGTGAATTGACCTACCATACGGCAGCACTTCACTAGTTAAGTCCAAGGGTCCTGAAACGACGGGTCACACTTACAAAGGAATGATTAAATGTTAATCGAAATTCCTTGGTCGAATCAAACAATAGTTGGTTAATATAGGAATAAGAGTTATTCCCGCATATATTAATCAATTGAGATTCTCTCGATCTATCATGCAAATACTTGACCTACCCTACAGCGGCACTTATTTTTGAATGATAGATTTGTGTGGCATAATAATTCTCTTAGGTTTCTAATTCGTTATTCATGTATCATGTATCATGTTTGATTTTATGCCAAAATTGTTTGATAATTTTAATATGCGATGAATGAATGTTAAATGCATGTTTATTTTATTTTTTAGCCATGGTTTCTCCAATTATTTCCATACTATCAAATGATAAATTAACGGGAGAAAACTATGTTAAGTGGAAAAGTAATATGAACGCTATCCTGATTTGTGAAGACCTAAAGTTTGTCCTGACGGAGGAGTGTCCTCCCGAGCCGGCTAGAAATGCTGGCCAAGCTTTGCGCGATGCCTACCAGAAATGGGTCGCGGCTAATGAGAAAGCCCACTACCACTTGCTAGCAGGGATGTCCAAGGTTCTTGCTGGAAAGCATGAGCCTATGGCTTCAGCATCTCAGATGATGGAGTCATTGCAGAGCATGTTTGGGCAGCCTTCGGAGCGTCAACGTCATGAGGCTATGGTCTTAGCGATGACTGCTCGGATGAAGGATGGGACATCAGTCCGAGAACACGTGTTAAGGATGATGACCTATCTCAACACTACTGAAACCCATGGTGCTCATATTGACTAGCGTAGCCAGGTGACCATGATTATGGAAACTCTTCCGAAGAGTTTCCTGCAGTTTAAAAGTAACTATGTTATGAACAAGTTGACTTTTACATTAACTCAGCTGCTTAATGAACTCACGCACTACGAGTCCATGCTTGTGGATCCTCGTAAGCTCAGTGCTGAAGAAAATGTTGCCGAGTCTTAAAATCTGTGAAAATGAAGAAGAATGGAACTGGGAAGGCTAATGCTAAGCCCATGAAGAAGAAGAACAAGAAAGGCTCCAAGGATGCCAAGCCCAAGGGAAAATGTTTCCACTGCAACAAGAACGGGCATTGGAAAAGGAATTGTCCAAAATACCTTGCAGAGCTGAAGGAGAAAAAGGCTACAGGTAAATATGATTTACTTGTTATCGAATCTCTATTAGTGAAGGATGATAAATTCGCTTGGATTGTTGATTCTGGAGCCACTAAACATGTTTTTTCTTCTTTGCAGCTACTTGACTCATGGAGGGACCTTGCTGAAGGTGACCATACCATGAGGGTGAAGATAGGAGATGCCATTTCAGCAAAAGCAATGGGAGTTTCCAGTTTAAATTTTACAAATAATAGTTATCTAAGTTTGAACAATGTGTTATTCATTCCTGGTTTTCGCAGGAATTTGATTTCTGTTTCTAAACTCTTGGATGATGATTTTATCAGTTTCTTTTAATAGCAATTTGGTTATTATTGGTAGAAATGGATTAACTATATCCACATGAAACTCAGAAAATAACTTATATGTGTTAAGACAGTTAACACATAGGTCACTGTTCAATGTTGAAATGTTTAAGGTTAAGAAACCTAAAACTAAACGGCAAAAGATTTCTCACGATGACACATATTTGTGGCATCTTACACTTGGTCATATCAGCCTTGACCGGATAGATATGTTGATAAAGAACGAAATATTAAACCAGTTAGAGCTCAGAACTTTACCAGTCTGCGAATCATATTTAGAAGGAGAAATGACCAATAGATTTTTTACTGTAAAAGGTATAAGAGCCAGTCAACCACTTGAGCTAATACATTCAAACATTTGCGGACCAATGAACGTAAAAGCCCGAGGTGGTTATGAATACTTCGTCACATTTTTTGACGATTATTCTAGATATGGGTATGTTTACCTAATACATCACAAGTCAGATACTTTTGAAAAGTTCAAAAAGTATCATGCTGAGGTTGAGAACCAGTTAGGTAAAATAATCAAAACTCTATGATCAGATCTTGGAGGAGAATACACTGACATAGATTTCGAGGAATTCTTGGTTGAGCATGTGATAGTATCCCAACTCACGGCACCTGTAACACCACAACAAAATGGTGTTACAGAAAGGAGAAATCGGACCCTACTAGACATGATTAGATCTATGTTTAGTTATAGCTCACTACCTAGTTCTTTCTGGGGATATGCATTGCAAATAGCAATGTAGATCCTCAATGTAGTTCCGTCTAAGTCTATTCTTAAGACTCCCTTAGAGTTGTGGAGTGGTCATAAAATTAGTTTACGATATTTCCGCATATGAGGGTGTCCAGCACATGTGCTGAAGAATAAGACTACTAAGTTGGAGCCATGTTCTCAGGTGTGCCTATTTGTAGGCTATCATAAGGAGACTAGGGTTGGATTCTTTATAGCCCTAGAGATAATAAAGTATTTATATCGATAAATGCTACATTTCTGAAGGAGGATTGTATGAGGGAGTTCAAACCTCGAAGTAAGATGTGACCGGCGTAAACTCACGCGTATAACGCAAGCGCACGTATCGTTCAAGTAGTATAAAAAGTATCGATCCCACGAGGACTTAATACCTAAGCTATTAATTTTATGAGGTCAAATGATTACTAGTATCTAACAGGTTGTTTGATTGATTTGAAATGGTGACGATTCTAAATATAAAAACAAGTAAATAAAATTGTTCAAAAGTAGGTTTAAGAAAATTCAATATTAAAAACTATCTAGGGTTGTGATTTCTTCCAATATCATTTTAAAGATGAAGTGGTTATTTTATGTTTGTGTAATAAATCGGTTTACTAACCTGGAATACTAAATTATGCAAAAGCCTCTGTCGATGGTCAGACGCAAATACCCAGTTTAACCCAATTGAACCATATGTCTATGTCAACCAAATTATCTGGATTCATTAAGTTTAAGTTCCAATTATGGCTACCCCCGTCCGACAGGTATATGTCTATCCTGTAAGGAAATCTATTAAAGGGTTATCTATCTTCAAGGAAGATCGTGGGCTATTAAGTCTAAGGCTGAAACCTAAAATCCCTATGTCTAGTTCATTTTAGATTTACCAGATCAATCTTATTAGTGGCCAATTAACAAGACGCATTAGGCTTAAGACTTAATAAGTAAACCTTTAAATTACCCAAACTATAAAATAACCCCTTATAAACCGGTGATATTAAAAGTCATCACAACCCCATATAACTAATTTAGTTACAACACATAACTAGGGCTAATAAAAACTTGAAAGTAAAAGACATAAAGTAAAAATGCTGAAAAGTAATTGCGGTAAAGTAAAAGCTGAAAAGTAAATTGCAATAAAATAAAATGCTAAGGTAAAAGGATCAACTTTTACTACTACTAATTTAGATATCTCCCATAATATAATATATAAACTTGTGATTATTTTACCAACCAGCCATATAGGCGGTAACCTGATTAAGTCAAATTAAGTCCAACCAGCCATAAAGGCGGAATCAAAATAAACCTGCCATATAGGCGGTAAGAAAATTTAATTACCAACCGACCAATCTGGCGGTATCCTTGATTAGTAAGGTTTAAACCAGATTAAAATGAATTACCAACCGACCAATCTGGCAGTATCCTTTTTAAGTCAAATTTTAAATAGCGAATATATTATATTTAAGAGAGATTAATCTAAATAGAAATAGTAAAAGAATTACCTTTCACTCTAGCAGGGGGAAGTTACCTCATCATGGTAAATAGTAAAAACTGTAAAAAGTAAAGAAAGTAAAACACTATTATTATAAAAAGTAATTAAAATTAATTACAAAACTAAAATTTAAAAGAAATTAGATAGAAAACTCCCTATTTATATGAGAGAATTCAGAGAGAATGGTACATCTGAAATCAGAAAACTGAGCTCTATTTATAGGCGTCAGTAAGGGTCGTGCGTCGCGACGCCCAGCTCGCGTCGCGACACCCGTTTGGTCGACGTGGCAGCTTCTGGTTCGTCGGCTTCAGATTATGGATAAGGTGATAAGGCGACACGTGGCAAGGTGGTTGGAGCTCAATTATTGTGACATGTGGCGGCTTCTGATTGGCTGATTAAGATTCTTATCCGCCACGTGTCAGATATGGATAAGTGAGTCAATGATTGATGCTGACGTGGCGACACGTGGCAAAGTGACTATCGGCACCATAGAATTACGACACGTGGCACGCTGTGATTGGTTGATGATGACGTGGCAGCCACGTGGCACTTTGACTTGGTCAACAAGTGATGTGGATGATGATATGGCAATGACGTGGAGTGACACATGGCGACACGTGGCGATGGCGACTGTCGGCAATGTAGGATGATGACACGTGGCACGGCGCACGTTAGCAGATCGGTTGTGATGGTGACACGTGGCACAACGCACGTTAGCAAAGTCAAATTTTCTCAGATTCTGACTTGTAGACCCGGCGCACGTTAGCACTGTTCGGCGCACGTTAGGCGTCGCGACGTCAAGGGCTTGCGCGTCACGACGCGGAAAAATTACAAAAATGCCATTTTTTCCAATTTTCACTATTTTGCTCCAAATCACCTCCAAAATGTCCTGAAACTTTATTTATCTACAAAATAACACAAAACAAATCAAAATATTCACAAAACTCAAGAAACTATACAAAATATTAGGTTAAATGAGTGGAAAATAGTGATAGATTTACCACTCATCACACCCCAAACCTAACATTTTGCTAGTCCTCGAGCAAAACATAAAATAAAATAACATAATAAAATTTAACTAAGCCACTTTCGTAGGGATCACAGTTGCATTTAGCGTATGCAACAAGCCTTTAAACCCCTAGGTGTCCTTAGTGGACGAGTTGCAATCTCGTGAGAGTTTACAACAATGATACCCACAAACATTTTACAAAAGTAAAAAGGTAGTGAAACTAATGCACACAAAAGCAAAAAGACAAGCGAAAAGAGAATAAAGAAGTTAGTGACTAATCAGGTGAAACTTCTACTCCAAGTTACTAATTATTTTATTTCTTTCTAAATTACTGAATAAGTAAATTCTCCGATTATAATTACCATTCTCCATATACACAGCTAACAAAATATTAAACAACTCATTTTTGCCCACAACAGTCATAAGTGCAGTTGATAAGAAAGTAATATTTTTGTCCTAAAGTTTTCTCAGAATTCACACCTTTTTGTAGCAATGGAGTAATTTTTCTGATTTTTCTGATTTTTTTTTATTTATATACAATATCTTCCATCTATGTAGCGAGTGTTGGGTCGGTGACTCCCAAACCAGTTGGCTTTAGTGCACCAGGTGTTAAGACACCCCTACGGACTTAATTACTCAGACTTCAGATATATATATTTTTACAGCATCTTGTTGGGGTTGGTGCTCATAACGCCAATTCCCGGTTGTATTTCTTTATGAATACTTCTGTAAAACATTATTATTTTGAATAATATATGCAGTTTCTATAATATAATGTATCTTTAAATATGATAAAGACGTAATGACCTTAGAATGACTAGTCATGGTACTGTTGCAAAAGCGTCGCAACTGATATTGAGTTATATCATGACGTTGTCATTCTCAGACGGTTCCTGGTCAAGGTTTACACTACTTGGTCAGTATAGTAAACCCGTTGAGACCGGTACATGTCGTATACTGGAATATATGATTCCAATGGTTTCTCAATGAACCATAAGTCTTGGAGACTAGTATAGACGTGTAGGTGTTTATAGCGGATAAACACTGAATGACTCACCGAAGATTTTTAATGGATGGTACACCAACGTCAATAAGAATCTTGTCGGGTTGAGTAGCACTTGTGATTCTTAGACTTGAGATGCCACTTTGGGCACATGAGATATCTTCTACACTTAGATCGCAGTCACGTCACCGATCTATTAAGATCAGACCTCCGCCTGTTCGTTGGGTGTAGATAGATCCTCAGGGTATCCTGTGTGTATCAAGATAGGATCCGTCAATTCTGTGTAACAGAGCATAGGTAGTCCATATGATTAGCAATCAGATAAAAACCATGGGGCCGTGGTACAGTTTAGAAGCCAATTCTAAACATTCTTTTAGAGATTGCTAATAGAATAGTCGACTGGATAATCCCTATAGAGATTTGACGTTTACATCTATATCTCTGGGATTTATCCGGATACCTGTGACAGAGGAATTATACATTTGCCATGACCTCGACCTGTATGATTCAGCGAGTTTATCCGTGATCGTCATAATTTACGGGTGGATAAATTATGGACACGAAATTGGATTTCGTGACGGATATGCCTGAATCTAGAGAGTCTCAATAATGAAATATACTCGTAGAGCACTAGGGCAACAATTATAAATAATACTGATTATTTATTAAGTCGTTTAAATGTTAAACGCAAAATACATGTGTAGGGACCCGATAGTCATTTCCTTAATTTTTGTGTATTTGCATTTAATACTTGATTAATTCAAATACACATTAATTAATTGTCAAATTGAGATATTTGACTAATATCATAAATGAATATATGTATTTGATATTTAATGTAAATATTATACATATATTTAATATATTTATATTTAATTAATTAAATAATTATTTAATTGTTAAATGATTAAATTAATTAAAATATAAATATCTTAAGGTTTAGATATTTGTTTTAATGACTAAGTTGCCTTTGTTGACTAAGTTGAAATTATCATTAAAATGTAATGATCATTTTATCAACTTGTCTAAATGAAATTCAAATGAAATGAAATTAATATACCTTGTTTTTTCCTTAGGCCAAATTCGTCCATAGCAAGCTTGTAAACAAGTATATATTTTTTTATTTATTTTAGGGTTTGAATAACCAAAATCACTTTATCAAACTCCATTAAAACAAAAGCTTAGAAGGTAGAGAGAAAGGAAAATAAAATTCAAAGAAAGCTTGGAATTTAGTAAGTATTTCCAACCTTCCATTAGAGAGTAAATTTTTCCTCTTGTGTTGGGCTTCACTTGGTGATGTTCTTGAGTTTTTCTATTCTTTATTCTTTGTATTGTTCATGGATGAAAGTTTGATGAAGGTGTAATGCATGTATGATGTTGGAAGAATGTTACTAGTGTAGTAATAAGCATTCTTTTGTAAGTTTGATAAACTTGTTGCTAATCTAGAGTTTTTGACCCACTCTTAAATGACCTAGATTTGATTTATAGTTATTTCATTGTGTTGAGACTTGATTTGGATGGAAGAAACATGATTGAAGTAATTGATTTAACCAATTTGGTCTAATTTGTCAAATTTGAAGAAATTGAAAAATTAGGGTTTAAAACCGCTTCCAAATTTGGGGCTTTTCATTTATATGGTGTATTTGGATGTGCATATGATACATGTAAAATATTGGGTTGATTGGATTTTTCCTTGATGTGTTTTGAACAATGAAAGTGCAAAATTCACATTTGCCCACCTAAAGGAGGCTCTCGGCCAAGGGTGAATTTTTGGGGTTTTTTGTTGAAAATTATATTTTTATATTTGGGACATATTAAATTCATCCTAGAAATGATTTAGAATCATTCAAAATTGTTTTGAACAATTTCGGATTAAATAACCAAAGTGTTATGTTTAAGGGTAATTCGGTAAATTCACATGAATATGATTTATGGTGTTTTATTTCATAATTTGATTATTGGATGATGAAATAAATAAGTTTATTTTATTAATCCGAGAAAAATTTTTGAAATCGGAAAATTTGATTTTCCACCGTTTCCGTTGTGTTACCGGATTCTGCCCCTAAAACCCATACAAAATGGTATCAGAGCGAGTCTGATTCTAGGCCCCCTAAAATGATTAGCTTGTTTGATTCAATGTTTAATCATGTTTTTAACTTTATACATGCATGTTATAATCTAATTTGATTAGATTTAGGGTGTATGACACTTAGCGGAAAATCCCTAATTAATAAGGTTTTAATGTAATTATGTATTTGATGCATGTTATGTGGTCCGTCTTGTCAATATGGTTTATAAATATTTCTCCGTGACTACATCTGAGACCGTGCCTCTGCTGTGAGGGTGTAGCCGATAGAGATTTATTTATACCGGATGTATATCAGATACTAGATAAATTCAAGCGAAAGCGGAATCCTAAACGTGCCTTAGCTGTCAGGGTTACGCAAGTAACTTGAGTTTATCATTGACGAGTTTAACCTTGGTACGTCTCATTGTGGGCCTGCCTTAGCAGCAACAACGAGAAACGACCAGGACCGGAAACCCAGGAGTCACTAATAAGTGATTGACAAATGAGTTGTCTACCTGATGAATATACGTAGGCGAGACCGTGCCTCTGCTGTGAGCTGAAATATATTCACGGGATCCACTTTTCACTATTTGTATTTAATTTAATTATTAAATATTTGTATTCTGTTTGGGGATTACAATATTGCATGATTTAGTGGGATGGGCATTTTTAGATTAAAAATCCATGATCAAGTTTATGCTTTTGATATTATTTGAAACTGTTTATTTTCTGCTAACCGTTTTTCGTGATCTATATGATAGATTTGCGATGGCGGCACCATCCACAAATCAGTTTGCGCGTATGCTTGATGCGAACAAACTAAAAGGCGTTGAGAACTTCGCTGACTGAGACTTGGATTTGAGGATTGTCCTCGATTCGAGAAATTGGGATATGTTCTTGAGGGTCCGTTGCCCCTTGCTGTTGGTGCGGATGCTACAGAGGAGGAACGCCAAGTTTTTGAAACTTGGAAGAATGATGATTTAAGAGTTAAATCATACATCCTTAGTTCACTGTCTCCGGGACTCAAGAAACAATATTATGGCATGTTAGATGCGTATAGTATGATGACGCGATTGAGACAATCATTTGAGAACCAAGAACAAGTAATTGTTCATAAGGTCGCAATGGAATTGTTCCATGCGCGATTGGATGAGGGGCAAGCTGTTAGCTCACATGTTCTTCTGATGATCGATTTGATCGATCAACTGAGGCAACATAATCTCATTCTGAATGACATTCTCGGTAGGAGTGTCATTCTTGGTTCACTCCCAGCTTCATATCGCCAGTTCGTGATGTATTTCAACATGAACGGGACTATTTGTACCTACCATGAGTTACATAGGATGTTGCTAACGGCGGATGAGGACCTTAAGAAGGGAGTACCGACTCGCCCTCCAAGACCTACTTCTCTTTCCACTTCCTCCCAGGCCTGGCCAAAGGGAAAGAAGAAGAAAGGGAAGAAGAAGAAGGGTTTCGGTCCTCAACCATAGGCAAAGATAGCTAAGCCCAAAAGGGCTTCTGAAGACAAGTGCCATCACTGCAGCAAAGTCGGGCACTGGAAAAGGAACTGTCCTGACTACATAGCCCAATTGAGGAGGGAGAGAGCATCTACATCAGGTACATTTATTTTTCTAGTTATTGATATATCTTTGGCTTGTGAAGCCGTTACATCCAACTGGATTTTAGATTCTGCTTGTCCCATTTACATTTGCAATTCGTTGCAGGTGCTGAAGGAAAGTAGAAAACTGAAGCCTGGTGAGATGCAGTTGCGATTCGGGAGTGGAGACTCTCTGGATGCAGTTGCAGTGGGAGTATGCGAGATCTCATTGCCGAATGAGACACTTTTGTTAAATGACTGCCATTTTGTGCCTGGATGTGTAGCTAATATTATATCACTTTTTATATTAGATACAGAAGGCTTTTGTATTATTATTAAGAATTGTTCTTTATATTTATATGATAAAAGTAATATTCAGATCCTTTGTTGTCCAAACCAGCATGGTCATTATACATTGCAAACTTCAAAAGATATTTTAAATACTGGAGTTAATAAACGTAGTTTACCTGTAATTAATAATACTGAACTTTGGCATATGCGGCTGGGTCACATAGGTGTTAAACGCCTTACCCAATTGGTTATGAATGGTTTGATACCAGATCTTACCATTGAATCCTATCCAACTTGTGAATCCTGTATTCAGGGTAAGATGACCAAAACCCCATTTTTTGGTGTTAGACACCGCGCCGCTAACTTACTGGAACTCGTACATTCTGATGTATGTGGTCCACTAAGTCAGACTACTCACAGTGGTTATTCGTACTTCGTTACCTTTACCGATGATTTGTCACGGTACGGTTATGTGTATTTGATGCGACATAAATCGGAAACCTTTGAAAAGTTCAAAGAATTCCGAAATGAAGTAGAAAAACAAACTGGAAAATATATTAAATGCCTTCGATCTGATCGAGGCGGGGAATATATGAGTGGTGAGTTCATGGATTATATGAAGGAGAATGGGATTCTCGCTCAATATACTCCTCCAGGTACTCCACAACACAATGGAGTGCCTGAGAGGAGAAATCATACTTTATTGGATATGGTCCGATCAATGTTGAGTTTCACAGATTTGCCCTATTACTTATGAGGCTACACTCTTTTAACAGCTGCACATCTTTTGAATAAGATTTCTTCAAAAGCTGTTCCTACGACTCCGTATGAGATATGGTTCGGTAGGAGACCAAATCTTAGCTACATTAAGGTTTGGGGTTGTCCTGCCTATGTCAGGGTGGCTCAGCAAGATAAGCTTTCGCCTCGAGGGCAAAGGTTTAGGTTTGTCGGATATCCTTCGAATACGAGGGGATATCTGTTCTATGATACCGAGCATCGAAATGTGTTCGTAGCTCGCTTCGCAAAATTTCTAGAAGTAGAATTTTTGTCAGAAGGTGGTAATCATAGACAGGTTGAACTTGATGAAGTACAACCTGAAAACAAAGAACCAACAGAGGAACCTGATGTTCAAGTAGATGAAGGACCTTCAACACACACACTTTGTAGGTCTGAAAGGGTATCTAGACCTCCTGAACGCTTGTATTTGATACAAGAAAAGAGTCTGGATGTTCTCTTAGTTGAAGAGACTGATCGACTCCGTGAAATGGAAAAGTGCCATGAAATCTGAGTTAGACTCAATGCATGAGAATCAAGTTTGGGACTTGGTTCCGCTTCCCGAAAGAATTGTTCATATTGGTTGTAAATGGGTTTACAAGAGGAAGCGCGAGCCTGACAGTAAGGTTGAAACTTACAAGGCCCGACTGGTAGCAAAAGGTTACACGCAGCGACCTGGCGTCGACTACGATGATACTTTTTCACCAGTAGCAATGCTTAAGTCTATTCGGATTTTGCTTTCTATAGCTGCGTATCATGACTACGAGATTTGGCAAATGGATGTCAAAACGGCTTTTTTAAATGGATTTCTTAATGAAGAAATCTATATGGAACAGCCGGAAGGTTTTGCATCCAGCGAAAACTCGGGTATGGTATGTAAGCTTAAGAAGTCCATTTATGGACTTAAACAAGCTTCACGAAGTTGGAATCTTCGATTCGATGAGATTATTAGATCGTCTGGTTTTCTCAAGAATTCGGAAGAATCCTGTGTGTATCAGAAGGCCAGTGGGAGCATGGTCATATTTTTAGTCCTATATGTTGATGACATCCTAATCATTGGGAATGATTTAGGTATGTTACAAAGCGTCAAAGCATACCTCTGTAAGAATTTCTCCATGAAGGACATGGGAGAAGCTTTCTATGTTTTAGGGATAAAACTCTATAGAGATAGACAAAGGAGGCTGATTGGGTTATCCCAATCAACGTACATAGATAAGATCTTGGAACGGTATAATTTTGGTAACTGTAAGACAGCAAACATACCATTCAGACATGGGATTCATCTTTCTAAGAAGATGAGAAGGTTAGAATGTCTAACCAACCTTATGCTTCGTGTTTGGGTAGCATAATGTATGCCATGTTATGTACGAGGCCTGATATCAGTTTCGCTGTTAGCGTAACTAGTAGATATCAGTCCAATCCAGGTAATGACCATTAGATGGCCATTAAACATATCCTCAAGTATCTTAAAGGTACTAAGGATAAGTTAATAATTTATGGAGGAAACGGACTGCAAGTTAACGGGTATACGGATTCCGATTTCCAATGGGATCCCGATGATAGAAAGTCTACATCTGGATTCGTATTTACCCTTAACGGAGGTACAGTTTGTTGGAAGAGTTCCAAACAGGGATCGACAACAGATTCCACCACTGAGGCGGAATATATTACAGCTTTTGAAGCTGCAAAAGAGGCTGTGTTGATAAAGAACTTTGTCACAGAATTGGGAGTTGTACCAAGTATCGAGAATGCGATTCCGTTATACTGTGATAATACTGGAGCCATTGCGCAAGCAAAGGAACCGAGGGCGCATCAGAAGTCGAAACATGTGGAACGTAAGTTACACATCATTCGAGAGATTATGTCGCGAGGGGATATTGTCGTGTGTAAGGTACCGAGTGAAGATAATGTAGCAGACCCGCTGAAGAAGGCTATACCTCCGAAGTTGTTTGATAAACACGTGGAGTCGATGGGTATTAGATACAATCGTTATTGACACTAGAGCAAGTGAGAGTTTTTGTTGGGGTTGGTGCTCACAGCGCCAATTCCCGGTTGTATTTCTTTATGAATACTTATGTAAAACATTATTATTTTGAATAATATATGCATTTCTATAATATAATGTATCTTTAAATATGGTAAAGACGTAATGACCTTAGAATGACTAGTCATGGTACTGTTGCAAAAGCGTCGCAACTGACATTGAGTTGTATCATGACGTTGTCATTCTCAGACGGTTCCTGGTCAAGGTTTACACTACTTGGTCAGTATATTAAACCCGTTGAGCCCGGTACATGTCGTATACTGGAATATATGATTCCAATGGTTTCTCAATGAACCATAAGTCTTGGAGACTAGTATAGACGTGTAGGTGTTTATAGCGGATAAACACTGAACGACTCACCGAAGATTCTTAATGGATGGTACACCAACGTCAATAAGAATCTTGTCGAGTTGAGTAGCACTTGTGATTCTTAGACTTGAGATGCCACTGTGGGCACATGAGATATCTTCTACACTTAGATGGCAGTCACGTCACCGATCTATTAAGATCAGACCTCCGCCTGTTCGTTGGGTGTAGATAGATCCTCAGGGTGTCCTGTGTGTATCAAGATATGATCCGTCAGTTCTGTGTAACAGAGCATAGGTAGTCCATATGATTAGCAATCAGATAAAAACCATGGGCCCGTGGTACAGTTTAGAAGCCATTTCTAAACATTCTCTTAGAGATTGCTAATAGAATAGTCGACCGGATAATCCCTATAGAGATTTGACGTTTACATCTATATCTCTGGGATTTATCCGGATACCTGTGATGGAGGAATTATACATTTTCCATGACCTCGACCTGTATGATTCAGCGAGTTTATCCGTGATCGTCATAATTTACGGGTGGATAAATTATGGACACGAAATTGGATTTCGTGACGGATATGCCTGAATCTAGAGAGTCTCAATAATGAAATATACTCGTAGAGCACTAGGGCAACAATTATAAATAATACTGATTATTTATTAAGTCGTTTAAATGTTAAATGCAAAATACATGTGTAGGGACCCGATAGTCATTTCCTTAATTTTTGTGTATTTGCATTTAATACTTGATTAATTCAAATACACATTAATTAATTGTCAAATTGAGATATTTGACTAATATCATAAATGAATATATGTATTTGATATTTAATGTAAATATTATACATATATTTAATATATTTGTATTTAATTAATTAAATAATTATTTAATTGTTAAATAATTAAATTAATTAAAATTTAAATATCTTAAGGTTTAGATATTTTTTTTAATGACTAAGTTGCCTTTGTTGACTAAGTTGAAATTATCATTAAAATGTAATGATCATTTTATCAACTTGTCCAAAGGAAGCTTGGAATTTAGTAAGTATTTCCAACCTTCCATTAGAGAGTAAATTGATCCTCTTGTTGTGGGCTTCACTTGGTGATGTTCTTGAGTTTTTCTATTCTTTATTCTTTGTATTTTTCATGGATGAAATTTTGATGAAGGTGTAATGCATGTATGATGTTGGAAGAATGTTACTAGTGTAGTAATAAGCATTCTTTTGTAAGTTTGATAAACTTGTTGCTAATCTAGAGTTGTTGACCCACTATTAAATGACCTAGATTTGATCTATAGTTATGTCATTGTGTTGAGACTTGATTTGGATGGAAGAAACATGATTGAAGTAATTGATTTAACCAATTTGGTCTAATTTGTCAAATTTGAAGAAATTGAAAAATTAGTGTTTAAAAACACTTCCAAATTTGGGGCTTTTCATTTATATGGTGTATTTGGATGTGTATATGATGCATGTAAAATATTGGGTTGATTGGATTTTGCCTTGATGTGTTTTGAACCATGAAAGTGCAAAATGCACATTTGCCCACCTAAAGGAGGCTCTCGGCCAAGGGTGAATTTTGGGGGTTTTTTTGTTGCAAATTGTATTTTGATATTTGGGACATATTAAATTCATCATAGAAATGATTTAGAATCATTCAAAATTATTTTGAACAATTTCGGATTAAAATAACCAATGTGTTATATTTAAGGGTAATTCGGTAAATTCACATGAATATGATTTATGGTGTTTTATTTCATAATTTGATTATTGGATGATGAAATAAATAAGTTTATTTTATTAATCCGAGAAAAAGTTTTGAAATCGAAAAATTTGATTTTCCACCGTTTCCGCTGCGTTACCGGATTCTGCCCCTAAAACCCCTACACATCTTTGATCCATGTAGCGAGCTTTGGGCCAGTGACTCCCAAACCAGTTGGCTTTAGGGCACTAGGTGTTAAAACACCCTTACAGACTTAATAACTCGGATCTCAGATTTTTTTTTACTCCATCACTTTTTGAGATGCTTCCTCCAATTAAACTAGAGCACTGAATATTACAAACTTTTCAATTATAGCTCATGTCCGTATGTTACTATGCGTGTTGATAATACCTGCCAATTGAGCATATGAAGATCCATTTTAGTCAGTATTATGGAGAATTCACAAATTAAATAATTCAAAAGGAAATAAACAAAAATTAACTTGTTCCGAAATAGGTTTGAAATACGTCTCATGAGTAGAAACTCCTTACTCAGCTATCTCTTACCAATTTCACCTTTTTAGTCAAAATAAAAACACAAAAACGCAAAATATTTTTGTAATTTTTGAAAAAATTTCAATTTTTTTTTGTATTTTTCGAAAAAAATTTGAACTAAAAATAAAAACAACACACAACTAAAAACAAGATACTAATCAACTAATTCCCTCCCCCAAACCTAAATGAGACATTGTCCCCAATGTCTTAAACAATAGAAGAAGAGTTTAGAAGATAATACCTGGTTAGCTGAAATTCTACAGGAAATTAAAGGTTAAGATCCAGATTAATCCGTCGCCCCTTACCACGATCGTCCTCGGACCAATTTATCTTTGAAAGGATAGGGTCAACTTGTGGTTCATAGGCTAAGAGTCTGTAAATTAGATCCGGAGCAGTTCTGGCAGTAAAGAGTAGTTCTTTTAAAGGTTTTGACACGAACCCATTTCTCCGAGCATCATCAAGAAACACACAAAGAAAATCATAAAATCCATCAACGTTAAACAGCCCAATTGGTTTCTGGTGTATGTTCAGGTTCGCCCAAGATAGTACTGTAAAAATTTCCTCCAATGTACCCAAGCCACCTGGCAAAGCAATAAAAGCATCAGCACGGTTAATCATTTCTACCAATCGTTCAGACATACTTGACACGATCAATTCATCTCCGTTTGATGGTCCAATAAGATTTGCCTCCGCCAAGGGTTTTGGAATGATTCCCAAAACGTGACTGCCTCCTTCATGTACAGCTTTTGAAACGATCCCCATAAGTCCAAGATTGCCTATGCCATATACTAAGTGCATATTTCTTGCAGCTAAGACTCGACCCAATTCTTGTACTGCTTCTACGTATTGTGGTTTAGTACCAACACTACTACCGCAAAACACACAGATGTTTTCAACTCGTCTTTTTGAAGTGGCTTCCATGTTTTACTCTGGATGTCTTCAAAAGTGCAATGATGAGTTGAATTTATAATACCTGAAAAGGGTGAGTAAAATAATAGCACTAGTACCTGCCAAATGACAATTATTAGTTTAACAGTAAAATAAATCGTGATAGTCAAAAAGGTCTGGATCCTGTCGGAGAAAATAAAAGAAAACAACAAAGTAATTAACAATTATCAAGAAAAGACAAAGAGATAAAAAATGTACAAGAAAAGTAGCGGCTTGATTGATTTCTATGCGTCAAGGACAAGCTTCCCATCCAATTTTCTTATAAATTGGCAAACATGGTCTTTTTGAGTCAGATTCCTGAGACTTAACTGTTGTCTTTCTTTTTGGAATTGTGTATGTAATCTGCGAATTTCGTGATACACAAATCCACAGGGATGCGTCTCAAGAGTTTTAGATATGTCATCCAAAGACTCCTTACTCAAGCCATCCTAATGAAATTAATCTTATCTTCGCGGTTATCAGACACCATTCCTAAAGAATGACAACGAGTATCACAAAACATACGAGCACATTTATAACAAACACACATTCTTTTGGATCTTCTCTTTTTAGCATATGTGCTCCTTCCTAAACCAGTCAGATGTGAAATAAAAGAGTCAGAAGACTCACCTGCCAATCGGACCCGTGCTTCAATAATCCAACGAATGTCAGTAGGAATACCTTTGATCATCAGTAACCTCATCCGTTCCAAGCGAGCTTTGTAGACTTTTATCAGAGATTTTTGAGGGAGAGAAGGAAATTGCTTGCAAAGATTTGCGAGAGCTTCTTCCATCGTGAAAGGACTTAATATGCAAAAAATAAACACACAAAATTAAATCACACCAAATCACAATATATACACAAATTGCATGGGTTGCCTCCCTGCGAGCGCTAAGTTTAAAGTCGTCAGCTAGACGTGACTTCTCGAACGTTAAACTGGATCTGAAAGTGTGACATTTTCTTTTTTTCGCTCAAACGATTCTCCCCAGTAGTGCTTAACACGCTTGTTTTTAACCTTGAAAGTTTTGTTGGAGTCAGGATCATGTATCTCAACGGCTCTATCTGGTAAAACTTTGGTGATCACAAATAGACCTGACCACCGTGATTTTGGCTTCCATAGGAAGAATTTCACCCTTGATTTTTTTAACAGTACCTTCTGCCCTGGTTCCAGTTGTATGCGCATTAACTTCTCATCATGTCTTTTCTTTGCCTTTTCTTTGTACAATTTGGCATCCTCAAAAAGATGATTGTGAAATTCCTCCAATTTGTTGAGCTGGTGGAACTTTTTCTCTTCTGTTGCTTGTAGTGCAAGAATTGGCCTTTTTAGTGCAAAAGACGCTTTATCTTCAGCTCCACAGGCAATTGACATGTTTTAAGTTTGTCAGTGGAACTTTGCATTGCATTGGAGTTCTGAATGATACTGTGTATCACATCAAGTCTGAAACATTCCTTATTCTTTTCATCATCTGGGAAATTCATGGCCTTGAAAACATTGAATGTTACTTCTTGGTCATGTACCCTCATGGTCAATTCTCCTTTTTGTACATCAATAATGGTTCGACCTGTAGCCAAGTATGGTCTACCGAGGATGATTGGAACGTCTACGTCTTCCTCCATATCAAGGACAATAAAATCTGCTGGGAAAATGAATTTGTCAACCTTGACCACCACATCCTCAACTATGCCTCTTGGAAATACGAGCGTTCTAACAGCAAGTTGTAGAGAGACTGAAGTTGGCATTGTTTCTCCAATCAGCAATTTCCTGAAAATAGAAAAAGGCATCAAGTTAACACTCGCACCTAGATCACACAGAGCCTTACCGAAGTCATGTTCTCCTATGGTGCAAGGAACAGTGAAACTGCCAGGATCTTTCAACTTTGGAGGAAGTTTTCTCTGAATGATGGCGCAGCATTCTTCTGATAATGCTACTGTCTCATAATCTCCCAATCTCCGCTTTCGTGAAAGAATGTCTTTCATGAATTTGGCATAGCTGGGCATTTGTTCCAACGCTTCTGCAAATGGAATGTTGATATGCAGCTTTTTGAACACCTCCAAGAATCGAGCAAACTGCTTGTCCAGTTTATTCTTCTGAAGACGCTGAGGAAAAGATTGAGGTGGAGTGATCTGTTCTTTTTCCTTTGCTTCTTTTTCCTCCATCTGTTGCTTTGTTTCTTTTGGAATATCTTCAATTGTTGTTGCCTTGATTCCAACATCTTTGTTGATTTCAGTACCGCTTTTTAACATGATGGCATGACATTGCTCCTTTCCCATGTTCCTTGGATTTGGCTCTGTGTTGCTAGGAAGGTTACCTGGTGGTCTGTAACTCTGAGCATTGGCCAGTTGTCCAATTTGATTCTCCAGTGCTTTAATAGAAGCAAATTGACTTTGAATTAATGTTGCTTAGGATTGAAACATAGCATCATATCTTGCTGCTTGAGAGTCGTGTTTTGCTTCTATCTTTTTCAAGTGGGTCAACACTTCTGTTATTCCTGATTCATTTGCCTGCTTCTGGCCTTTGTTCTGTTGTTGGAATCCGGGTGGTGGGTTGTTCATTTGCCCTGAATTATTGCTCCATGCGAAATTGGGATGATTCCTCCACCCTGGGTTGTAGATGTTGGAATATGGATTGTTCCCCTATCTGTTGAAATTGTTGACATAATTCACCGTTTCTTTATGTTGGTTGAAATATTCTGACTCAGGTCCTCCTCCAAATGGTGAACTTGTGGATCCACCATTAACTTTCATGTTAAGAGTTTCCAGATTTTTGCAAATCTGATCCAGCATGTCATTCACTGCTATGTTGGCTCCAACTTCATAAATTCCAGTAATTCGTTGGATCATGCTCCTTTCTGTTGGCCATAAAGAATTGTTGTAGGCCATTTCTTCAATTAAGTCCCAGGCCTGATCTTCTCCTTTTGCCATCAAAGCTCCTCCAACAGCAGCATCAATTGTGGTTCTCATTATTCCAGAAAGTCCATTGTATAAGGTTTGGACTTGTAGCCACTTTGTGATCTCATGATGAGGACATTTCCGGAGTAAATCTTTGAATCTTTCCCAAGCTTCGTAAAGAGATTCTGAATCTTGTTGCACGAAGGATGTGATGTCATTTCTCAACTTTGCAGTTCTGGCTGGTGGAAAGTACTTTGCAAGAAATTTGGTGGCTAGAGTGTTCCAAGTTGTGATGGAACCTGCTGGTAACGAATGTAGCCAAGCTTTAGCTCTGTCTTTCAGGGAATATGGAAAAACCCGCAGTCTCATTGCTTCTTCAGCTGCTCGGTTGTAATTGAAAGTACCGCAAACTTCCAGGAAGTTGCTGATGTGGGCATTAGGATCTTCAGTTGCATTTCCTCCAAATTGCACTGACTGCTGAATCATCTGAATGCATGTTTTGATGTCACACGCATTTGCTGGTAAAGGAGGAAGTACAATACAGGAAATGAAGTCGTCGACCACCGGAATGGTTCTGTCTCGAATGGGTATCGGTGGTGCAACTTCCAAAGGTTCAGGTTCCATATTGACTAAAGCTTCTTGGTCTTCTCGCCTTTCCCTTCTCAACTGTCTGATAGTTCTTTCAATTTCTGGGTCGAGCGGTTGGAGTTCAAAGCTTCTGGTTCGTCTCATGTAGTTTCTGAGAACTTGAAACACAAGAAAACAAAAACAATAAGTAAAAAGAAAATTAGATACAAGTAAAGGTATCTAACCTTAAAACTAATGGTGAAAGATAAATAAATCCCCGGCAACGGCGCCAAAAACTTGACCGGCGTAAACACACGCGTATAACGCAAGCGCACGTATCGTTCAAGTAGTATAAAAAGTATCGATCCCACGAGGACTTAATACATAAGCTATTAATTTTATGAGGTCAAATGATTACTAGTATCTAACAGGTTGTTTGATTGATTTAAAAATGTGACGATTCTAAATTTAAAAACAAGTAAATAAAATTATTCGAAAGTAGGTTTAAGAAAATTCAATATTAGAAACTATCTAGGGTTGTGATTTCTTCCAATATAATTTTAAAGATAAAGTGGTTATTTTATGTTTGTGTAATAAATCGGTTTACTAACCTGGAATACTAAATTATGCAAAAGCCTATGTCGATGGTCAGACGCAAATACCCAGTTTAACCCAATTGAACCATATGTCTATGTCAACCAAATTATCTGGATTCATTAAGTTTAAGTTCTAATTATGGCTACCCCCGCCCGACAGGTATATGTCTATCCTGTAAGGAAATCTATTAAAGGGTTATCTATTAAGGGTTATCTATCCTCAAGGAAGATCGTGGGCTATTAAGTCTAAGGCTGAAACCTAAAATCCCTATGTCTAGTTCATTTTAGATTTACCAGATCAATCTTATTAGTGGCCAATTAACAAGACGCATTAGGCTTAAGACTTAATAAGTAAACCTTTAAATTACCCAAACTATAAAATAACCCCTTATAAACCGGTGATATTAAAAGTCATCACAACCCCAGATAACTAATTTAGTTACAACACATAACTAGGGCTAATAAAAACTTGAAAGTAAAAGACATAAAGTAAAAATGCTGAAAAGTAATTGCGGTAAAGTAAAAGATGAAAAGTAAATTGCAATAAAATAAAATGCTAAGGTAAAATGATCAACTTTTACTACTACTAATTTAGATATCTCCCATAATATAATATTTAAACTTGTGATTATTTTACCAACCAGCCATATAGGCGGTAACGTGATTAAGTCAAATTAAGTCCAACCAGCCATAAAGGCGGAATCAAAATAAACCTGCCATATAGGCGGTAAGAAAATTTAATTACCAACCGACCAATCTGGCGGTATCCTTGATTAGTCAGGTTTAAACCAGATTAAAATGAATTACCAACCAACCAATCTGGCAGTATCCTTTTTAAGTCAAATTTTAAATAGTGAATATATTATATTTAAGGGAGATTAATCTAAATAGCAATAGTAAAAGAATTACCTTTCACCCTAGAAGGGGGAAGTTACCTCCTCATGGTAAATAGTAAAAACTGTAAAAAGTAAAGAAAGTAAAACACTATTATCACAAAAAGTAATTAAAATTAATTACAAAACTAAAATTTAAAAGAAATTAGATAGAAAACTCTCTATTTATATGAGAGAATTCAGAGAGAATGGTACATCTGAAATCAGAAAACTGAGCTCTATTTATAGGCGTCAGTAAGGGTCGCACGTCATGACGCCCAGCTCGTGTCGCGATGCTCATTTGTTCGACGTGGCAGCTTCTGGTTCGTCGGCTTCAGATTCTGGATAAGGTGATAAGGCGACACGTGGAAAGGTGGTTGGAGCTCAATTATGTGACATATGGCGGCTTCTAATTGGCTGATTAAGATTCTTATCCGCCACGTGTCAGATATGGATAAGTGAGTCAATGATTGATGCTGACGTGGCGACACGTGGCAAAGTGACTGCCGGCACCATAGAATTGCGACACATGGCACGCTGTGATTGGTTTATGATGATGTGGCAGCCACGTGGCACTTTGACTTGGTCAATAGGTGATGTGGATGATGATGTGGCAATGACGTGGAGTGACATGTGGTTACACGTGGCGATGGCGACTGTTGGCAACGTAGGATGATGACACGTGGCACGACGCACGTTAGCAGATCGGCTGTGATGGTGACATGTGGCACGGCGCACGTTAGCAAAGTTAAATTTTCTCAGATTCTGACTTGTGGACCCGGTGCAAGTTAGCACTGTTCGACGCACATTAGGCATCGTGACGTCAAGGGCTTGCGTATCGCGACGCAGACAAATTACAAAAATGCCTTTTTTCCAATTTTCACTGTTTTGCTCCAAATCACCTCTAGAATGTCCTGAAACTTTATTTATCTACAAAATAACACAAAACACATCAAAATATTCACAAAACTCAAGAAACTATACAAAATATTAGGTTAAATGAGTGGGAAATAGTGATAGATTTACCACTCATCAAGATGTTACTCGAAGAGTTACTTGCTGGTTTGACCAGCACACCATCGTCAACGACAGTTGACAAACACATAGCACATTCGACATCTGAATGTCTGATGCCAGTTCATCAAAATGATATGCCACTTAGACGTAGTGGGAAGGTTGTACGACAACCTGATCGTTATCTAGGAGTTGGAGAGGCATAGTTTGTCGCATCCAGCGATGCTATAGATGATCCATTGACCTATCATAGTGCATTGGATGATTCTGATAAAAAGGAATGACTCAAAGCCATAAACCTAGAGATGGAGTCTATGTACTCCAACTCAATCTGGAAACTTGTAGACCAACCAGATGTGGTAAAACTATAGGTTGCAAGTGGATCTTCAAGAGAAAAAGAGGAGTAAATGGGAAGGTACAGACCTTCAAGGCTAGGCTAGTGGCCAATGGTTATACCCAGAAAGATGGAGTTGACTATGAGGAAACTTTATCGCCAGTAGCCATGCTCAAATCCATTCGCACTCTTCTGTCCATCGTCGCATATTATGACTATGAGATTTGACAAATAGACGTCAAGACTACATTCTTGAATGTCAATTTTGATAAGTATATCTATATGGTACAACCAGAAGGGTTCATAGCCCAAGGTCAAAAACAAAAGGTTTGCAAGCTGCAAAGGTCCATTTATGGACTCAAGCACGCATCTCGATCCTGGAATATAAGATTTGATATTACGATCAAGCCTTATGACTTTGAGCATAATGTTGATGAGCCTTGTGTATACAAGCGCGTCATTGACGGGAAGATGGTTTTTCTTGTTTTATACGTCGATGATATTTTACTAATTGGGAATGAAGTAAAGATATTATAGAATGTGAAAACCTGGCTAGCTAACCAATTCCAAATGAAAGATTTTGGAGAGGCTAACTATGTCCTTGGGATTCAGATACTTTGGGATCACAAGAAACGAATGTTAGATATGTCTTAGATATCCTATATCGACAAGATACTTGTGCGTTTTAGGATGTAGAATTCCAAGAAAGGAAATTTGCCTTATCGACATGGAATTCACTTGTCAAATGAACAGTCTCCTAAGACACCTCAAGATGTTGAGGAAATGAGACATATCTCATATGCCTCAACAGTTGGTAGTCTCATGTATATTATGTTATACACGAGACCGGACATCTGTTTTGCAGTGGGAGTAGTCAATTGGTTTCAGTTTAACCCAGAATTAGATCATTGGTGTTTGATAATTATGACACATAGCATCATTATTTGTACAGAACATGGTGTTGTTGTACAAATTAACTATGTGACAAAGGAAATTGCTCTTTTATCATTTGTAATTGGATTACTCGGATATATAAATGATAAAAGTCCTTATAATTAGTTCCGGATTAATAAGATATGAGACAGTATTAATCCACAAAGGTTTAATCATTAAATAGTATTATCGAGATTGGACATCGATAATGCGGAATAGGCTAGTATTACACTTGTGCGTGTTATGGAAGCGTAATGGCACATTTCTCATATATTTGGGTATTGGATACTAATGCAAGTGTAATATGAGGTTCTTTTTACCGATGGTACGGAAATAACTTCACTCTGGATAGACCCCTCGGAATCCCATTGGTAGTATGACTTTGTGTCTATGGGAATCCGAATCAGGGTAGGTGTATTTGGTCTTAACCTGAGACTTGCATCGCTAATACTTGTGACAATCAGTATACTTTGGTTTTGGTCGTCCGGGGTTTTAACAGGTTCTGTGTACGCCTCTTCTGGGTATACTAAGAATCGTAGTGCATTGGGTGTGATGTCAAGATGGAAGTATCACTTCAGTCATATGGAGATGATGGTCACGCAGGGATACAGAACTGATACTCTAAGTGCTATAGCCACCGGGGAAGTATGACTAGGTCATGACTTTCCGATCATAAAGAGACTAGTTGCTAGTGATCCGATATATGCTTCGTACGGGGCAGACACAATTCCAGCCCCAGGCCTAGCATGAGACATCTGATACTGGATCGTAATGCGCAATACCACGTATACTATGCCTGACAAAGATCTTGTATTCCGTAGAAGAATATTTCTGGAGAATTGGGTAAGCACGGTGCTTTGCTAGAAGCCAACCATGTCTTGTAAATCAGTAAGTACGTGGTACCGGGTACGCACGTGTTCGGATAGTCCGATTACCGTATTTACTGCTAACATATTAAGGGATCTCTTGGGTCGCATCCCAAAGATTCACCGATGATATTTGACTCGAACAAAATTAATCTTGGATTAATTAAGAGAGAGAAAATTAATCTAGGATTAATTAAGAGAGAGATAATTAATCTGGGATTAATTACGGCAAGAATTAATCTGGGATTAATTATCAGAGAAAGAATTAATTTGGGATTAATTGCGTCGAGAATTTATCTGGGATTAAATTCGTCGAGATGAGAGAACGCGATTAATTTGGAATTAATCGCTAAAGTAAATTTAATAGTTAAATTAGATTTTACTATTTAATTTATTTAATTGGGTTAAAATAATATATTAGATATATTAAATGAAATCGGATTTCAACGCGGAATTAAATTGGATTTTAATTCTAGCGAACGAATTAATTTGGAATTAATTCGTAAGCGACTTTAATAATAATTTTACGAGGCATAATTATTTAATTAAATTTGATTTAATTACGTCGCGTCAAAAAGTTTGTTTAGTCGGAATAAACGAACCGGGCCCAAATTGTGTTGTCTAAGCCAACCAAATTTTGAATTAAATGGGTGGGACCAATGACTTACATCAATTGTCAACAATTGATGTAAGTGGTTGGAAATGAATTAAATTGGATTTGATACACATCATACCTACCAAGTTAAAATCAATTAAAAATGAATTTTGGAAATTCTTTATCTCTCTCTCTATCGGTTTGGCCGAATGGCCATTAATCTTCTTTTTTTTCATTTTGGAAAAAAAGGATTTCTTTCTTTGATGAAGGTCGAATGCCCTCTGCAATTTGAATATGCCGAAAAGGCATTTAGCCTTTATTTATCAACAAAGGCCGAATGGCCTCTGAAGTGAAGCATGGCCGAATGGCCTAATTCACCAAAGACAGATTGCTTCCCTCTCTCTCTTGGGAAAATTTATTTCTCATTGGGAGATAAAATTTGTTCCATTTTTGTTCTTGCTAGCTCATGAGGGAGTCAAGTGAAGGTGATAAGGATACTCACCCATGAGCTTGGAAGCTTCAACATCCATGTAATTTTTGAAATCCTAAATCCGATCAACGTAAGTATTCTGCAACTTTCTTGATTAATTCACACAATAATCACACTTAGAGATCTCGTGGCATGTCTAGGACGCTAAAAATGGTATCAGAGCGAGATCTAAGCATGATTTGGATCCTAGGGTTTATAGACTTTAATTTGGATATTTTTGCTTGGAGCATGAAAATGAAAAATTGATGGTTTGGTTGAGCTTGTATGATGTTTAATTGGATTTGTGCATCATTGATTTTGTGATAAATTGATTAGATCAAAAATCTCTAAAATCCATGCTTGGCCGATTACTACCCTAGGAGGACTCATGGTGATTTTTTGAAAATTTGCAATTGGATGTGTTAAAAGCATGAAATGAATATTGATTGTTGATTTAATTGGATTGAAATCAAAATTGGGTGTTATTTCATGTATTGCCGAGAGTGTGAAGCATGTTGGAATGGATTGATTGTGATTTATTTTGTGTTGGACATAAATTAAAATGTTAAGCATGATTAATTAGATTAATTAATGTTTTGGAAATACTAGATTAATTAATTAATTGTGTTAATTACACTTCAATTGAATTAATGTGTAATTTGGAATGATATATTAATTTAATTTGTTGTAATTGGGCTAATGGGCTTGGTTGGGCCAAATTTTAGCCTTGAATTATATTTGGGCCTAAACCATTTCCATAAAGTCCAAAATATGACAATTGGGCCTTTAATAATTTAATTGGGCCTAAATTGATTTTATGGCATATGATGATTCCTAAATGGGCCAAGGATTTTGGGTTTGATCCATAATGGCCAAAGCCCACGCCAAAAGAATTAATTGAAAGCCCATTGAACTTTAATTAAATAGTATTGTATACTAATTGGGCCTTTGAGACCCATTAAGATTGGATTTGGAATCCAAGTCTTTAAGGCACATAAATAAGTGTAATTATTTAATTTGGAATTAAATATGAATTAGTATTGGATACAATTTAATTAAATTGGATTTAAAATTGTAGTTCGATATAATTCAAGAATACTTACTTTGAGTATTTATTCTTAAACGAGTTTGACTCGCGCAAATCAAATCGTTGTATGAACATTGGATGGTCATTAATCAAAGATTAATTAATTGGATTAGATTGGTTGAATAACATGTTTTGTGTGAATACTTGTATGTATGTATGAATAATGTATATCAGATTGATATTAGAAGGGTGAGGGCAATTTTGGAAATTGTTGTAATAAATTTAGAATTTATTAAATTGGACCTGCGTGTCCAGCCTATTATCTCCTTATCTCATTGTATTTCTCTTCTCACCAATTTCCCTCAATGTAAATGAGGTTTCTTTAGAAGTATTATGTAATTGGGTAGAAGTATGAATAGTGTTAGTGGGAGAGAGGAAATGGAGAGATTTGTTCTAGGAAAAATTTGTTATATATCCATCCGCATATCACTATTAATTTATTTCGCGCCTTATTATGCTTTTAGAATGCATGCTTAAGGGTGTATGATGAGACCTAATCAAAGATAATAAATTGGTTGCCAAATCGTGACAAAACCCTCATTTTATATTAAGTGTTTTTCCTTCCATTGAGTGATTCTCTCTCAAGATCCAAGATTGGCATTGGTTTGTTAGCCAAAGTCAAGACCTTTGTCCATCGCGAATGTGTTTGAATCACAAAAGCTTTGTTCCATATCGTACGTCTTGGGAAAGTTGTGATTTGTTGGCCAAAGTCAATGGCACTTCTTGTTCATCGACCTCGATTACGAAGCTTTCCCACTGTCAATGGGTCACGCTTAACTGGTTTCATTAAACTTGTTGAGCCAAAGCCAAGACTTAGTTGATTCAGAGGAAAAATGTTAGGAAATATATTAGATATATTGGCATATATTGGATATATATTTCGGACTTGGAGGTCCACCTACTGGATCTAGGAATTGGATGAGATCCAATTGATCTTAGAGATCTACCTAGTTAAATTTTATACAACTTGTTGGCCAAAGTCAAGATTGTGTGTTATTTAACGGGATCCTAGTCCACTAGGAAACTAGGTTTCCCGAGTACTTCATTGAGGGTTAGAGGCTCGCCGAAAAATAGTGGGAGACAAGTATTAAATTTGCAATTTCGTTTAGATACTTGCCAATACTCGCTCATTTCATTTTTCGTCATTAATTATTTATAAATATATTAGTTGGACTAATATTCAATTGCTGTTTTAATTGAACAGTTGGACTGTATTCAAACTACTTCATTTATTGTTGATTATATAGTTGGACTATAGTAATCATTATATTTGAATTTAACCGATCATTTATAGTTGGTTATATAGTTGGACTAAAGTTATCATTACATTTAATTGTACCCGAAATCGTTGATTGGATAGTTGGACTATAGAAATCAAGATGACTGAAAGATTAGCGTCAAAGGACATAATCCTGGGGAAAATGTCTTTAACGGCTTTAATTTTCAGATTGGGAATAGAACCTCAGGATAGTCCTGGGAGCTGAGAAGTTATTCTATTTGATAGAGAAACCTTTCGGTCCTGAGCTCAAAGTTGAGCGAATAGTAGAGCATGAGCTTAGGAATACTCATTGTGATAATAACTTTAGTGCTCAATCCATTATGCACAGCCAGAGCTTCTTAAAAGGACATATCTCAAGTTGTCTGCCTAAATTATGGCAAACGGGGTCACTAGAAGTGTGACTGCTGTATGGACAAGGCAGACATGAAGGAAGTGAAGGCGAGACAAGGTTCCGGCTTCAAGAATTTTTGTTATAAACATGTTCACTACTGGTTTTAAAATTGGATTTTTGATACTAGATGTGGTACATGAATATATGTACTGATGTGCAAGATCTATTAATAAGCAGGAAACTGGCTTCAGATGAGATCGACCTACAAGTCGAAAATGAGACAAGAGTCGCTGTTTTGACCATAGGAACCTAAGTTTTGGAACTGCCCTTTGAGCATGTACTTAAATTATGAGATTGTTATAATGTATCTAGTTTGACTAGGAACATTATCTTTGTATCTAGTCTAACCCGTTGCGGGTATACCTTTATATTTCGAAACACCAGGTGTTTTTGTTTATAAAGATGATATTGAGATATACACATTAGATGTGAATAACAGTATTTATATTTTGAATATAAACAAATCTCAAACATATAACATGGCAAACAAATAGCTCAAACTGAAAATCTGTTGAGACTTAAAAGTGGCATTGTTGTCTGGGACACATTAACAAGACTCGTATATCCACACTTTCGAAGAGTGGATACTAGGATATATTTGATTCTAATTCAAATGATGTCTACGAATCTAGTTTATTAGGCAAAGTGCCTAAAACACCTTTTACTTGGTAAAAGTGCAAGTGTCATCGATCTGTTAGCCCTCGTTCATAGTGACGTAAGTGGGCCCATATCTAGCTAGGCTAAAGGTGGATATGAATACTTTGTAACCTTTACGGATGTGGCATTGCGTTATGGTTATGTGTATCTTATGGAACACAAGTCAGAAACTTTTGAATAATTCAAAGAGTTTCGACACTAAGTAAGAAAACAGACCAGTAAAAGTATTAAAAATATTACGGTCGGACCATAGTATAAAATACTTAGACATATAAGTTTCAAGATTACTTGAAAGAGTATGATATTCTTTCACAGTGGACTCCTCCCGGGACACTTCAATTTGACGGTATGTCCGAACAGAGAAACCGAACTTTGTTGGACATAGTAAGGTTAATGATGAGTCGCTCTGAGCTATCAATTTCCTTCTGAGGATACACATTAAACAGTGCGATACTTATTTTGAATAAGGTTCCATGAAAATCTGTTAGACAGACTTCGTATTAGATATGAACAGGAAAGAAATTGAGTTTCTCATTCCTGATGATTTGGGAATGATGGGCATACGTTAAATGTTTGGATGGTACCAAACTAGAAACCAAATCAGATAAGTGCCTATTTGTAGGTTGTCCTAGGGAAACCAACGTATAGTACTTATACAGCTCACAAGAAAACAATGTAATTGTTGCTCTCCATGAGGTTTTCCTAAGAGGAATTCATGTATGCAGTGGTAAGTGGGAGGAAAGTAAAACTCGATGAAAATTGGAGTAATACTGTTCCAGGCACCGAGTCCTCACGGAACACCAACAGTTCATCAGGGATGAAACTGTACCAATAATCTTCGAATACACAAGAACCGCGTAGGTCGGAGAGAGTCAGAAAACAACCTGGGAGGTATGGGTTTCTGATCTCACCTCATGTAGATGTTAATCTTATTAAGTACAATTGACTGACTACGTATGAGGAAGAGATACAAGGTATCGACTCCTTTTATAGCAAAATGCCATGAAGTCCGAAATGGATTCCACGTATATCAACCAAGTTTCGATACTGGTTGATATACCAGAAGGCATTGTGCCTATTGGTACTATATAAGTCTTCAAGGAAGATATACATGGATGGAAACATACAAATGTACACAGCTAGGCTTGTACAAAAAGAGTATGTGACAGCTGGACGCCAAAATCGCTTTCCTTAACGGAAACCTTTTGGAGGATGTTTGTATGCAACATCCTGACAGTTTTTGTCGTGCCAAAACATGCAAACAAGGTTTGCAAGTTAAATCGATCCATTTATGGATTGAAATAAACATATCGTTCTTGGAACCAGCGTTTTGATGTAATCATAATGGTATATGATTTAATTCAAAACGAAGATGATTCTTGTGTATATAAGAAAGTTAGTGGGATCGCACTGACAATGAATGTCATATACATTGATGATGTATTGCTTCTCGGCAATAACATTCCTATGCTATAATCGGTGAAAGCTTGGCTTTCATTAAAATTCTCCATGGAATACCTGGGAGAAACATGTTTTATTCTAGTAATAAAGATCTACTGGGATAGATCTAGAAAGCTGCTGACAACCCTCCCAAAGCTCGTACGTTTTTGAAATGTATGTGACTTGATGTGTCATATACTTTGAGCATATGTAGACGCTACAAGGTCAATCCAGATGATGGTCACTGGATTGATGTTAAGAACATCCTTAAGTATCTTAAACGAACTAAGGATGCTTTCTTAAGTTATGGAGATGTAGAACTTGAGATGACTGGGTTCACTGCTGTAAGTTTCCAAACTGATAAAAATGACTGTAAGTCACAATAAGGGTACATATATAGTTTGAACAACGGAAAAGTGAGCTGGAAATCTTCCAAGCAAGATATTGTTACCGAATAAACAACGATAGCATAATATTACTGCAGCTGAGGCAGCAAAAGAAGCATTTTGGATCTATAATATTCCTAATTAGATTATGAGTAATTCTGTTAGCAGCTGAGCTAGCCAATAGCACATGCTGAGGAACCACGGTCTCATCAACGATTCAAGTATGTACTTCAACTATTTCATCTGATTCGTAAGATCATACATCGTGGTGATGTGATGATCGAATAAATAGCATCAGATGATAACCTTGCAAATCCGCTGACGAAAGCTGTTTCTCAGTAGAAGTTTGAGTGACCATTACATAGTTCAGGTGTTAGACACTTGAGTGATTGGCTATAGGCCAAGCGGAGATTGTTGGATAATTATGACCCATAGCATCACTATTTGTATAGAACATGGTGTTGTTGTATAAATTAACTATGTGATTTTTATCATTTGTAATTGGATTACTCGGATATATAAATCATAATAGTCCTTATGATTAGTTCCAGATTAATAAGATATGAGACAGTATTAATCCACAAAGGTTTAATCATTAAATATCCATAGTCTTAGTATTATCGAGACTGGACATCGATAATGCAGAATATGCTAGTATTACACTTGTGCGTGTTATGGAAGCGTAACGATAAAGTTATCATATATTTGGGTATTGGATACTCATGCAAGTGTAATAAGAGGTTCTGTTTACCGATGGTACGGAAACAGCTTCGCTTTGGATAGACCCATCGGAATCCCATTGGTAGTATGACTATGTGTCTATGGGAATCTGAATCAGGGTATGTGTATTTGGTCTTAACCTGAGACTTGCATTGCTAATACTTGTGACAATCAGTATACTTTAGTTTTGGTCATCCGGGGCTTTAACAGGTTCTGTGTACGCCTCTTCTGGGTATACTGAGAATCGTAGTGTATTGGGTGTGATGTCAAGATGGAAGTAACACTTTAGTCATATGGAGATGATGATCACGCATGTATATAGAACTGGTACTCTAAGTGCTATAGCCATTGGGGAAGTATGACTAGGTCATGACTTTCCGATCATAAAGAGACTAGTTGCTAGTGATCCGATATATGCTTCGTACGGGGCATACACAATTCCAGCCTCAGGCCTAGCATGTGACATCTGATAATGGATCGTAATGCGCAATACTACGTATACTACGCCTGACAAAGATCTTGTATTACGTAGAAGAATATTTCTGGAGAATTGGATAGGCACGGTGCTTTGCTAGAAGCCAACCATGTCTTGTAAATCGATAAGTATGTGGTACCGGGTACGCACGTGTTTGGATAGTCCAATGACAGTATTTACTGCCAACATATCCAGGGATCTCTTGGGTCGCATCCCAAATATTCACCGATGATATTTGACTCGAACAAAATTAATCTGGGATTAATTAAGAGAGAGAAAATTAATATGGGATTAATTAAGAGAGAGAAAATTAATTTGGGATTAATTACGGCAAGAATTAATCTGGGATTAATTATCAGAGAAAGAATTAATCTAGGATTAATTACGTCGAGAATTTATCTGGGATTAAATTCGTCGAGAGGAGAGAACGCGATTAATTTGGAATTAATCGGTAAAGTAAATTTAGTAGTTAAATTAGATTTTACTATTTATTTTATTTAATTGGGTTAAAATAATATATTAGATATATTAAATGAAATAGGATTTCAACGCGGAATTAAATTGGATTTTAATTCTAGCGAACGAATTAATTTGGAATTAATTCATAAGCGACTTTAATAATAATTTTGCAAGGCATAATTATTTAATTAAATTAGATTTAATTACGTCGCGTCGGAAAATTTGTTTAGTCGGATTAAACGAACCGGGCCAAAATTGTGTTGTGTAAGCCAACCAAATTTTGAATTAAATAGGTGGGACCCATGACTTACATCAATTATCAACAATTGATGTAAGTGGTTGGCAATGAATTAAATTGGATTTGATACACATCATACCTACCAAGTTAAAATCAATTAAAAATGAATTTTGGAAATTCTTTATCTCTCTCTCTCTCGGTTTGGCCGAATGGCCATTAATCGTTTTTTTTTTCATTTTGGAAAAAATGGACTTCTTTCTTTGATGAAGGTCGAATGCCCTCTGCAATTTGAATATGCCGAAAAGGCATTTAGCCTTTATTTATCAAAAAATGTCGAATAGCCTCTGAAGTGAAGCATGGCCGAATGGCCTAATTCACCAAAGACAGATTGCTTCCCTCTCTCTCTTGGGCAAATTTGTTTCTCCTTGGGAGATAAAATTTGTTCCATTTTTGTTCTTACTAGCACATGTGAGAGTCAAGTGAAGGTGATAGGGATACTCACCCATGAGCTTGGAAGCTTCAACATCCATGGAATTTTTGAAATCCTAAATCCGATCAATGTAAGTATTCCGCAACTTTCTTGATTAATTCACACAATAATCACGCTTAGAGATCCCGTGGCATGTCTAGGACACTAATAATTGGGTGGCTATGAAACACATTCTCAAGTATCTTAAGAGAACGAGAAATTATATGCTTGTATATTTCGGTGAGGATATGATCCTAAGGGGATATACAGACTCTGATTTTCAGACGAATGTCGATTCTAGGAAATCAACATCTGGATAAGTGTTTACCCTAGGTTTTTTTTTTTTTTTTTGGAAAATTACATAAAAATTTGGAAGCCACTCTTTCCAAAATAAAATTAGGTTTCGTGTTTACCCTAGGTGGTTGGGCTATAGTATGATGGAGTAAAAAGAAATCTTGTATTGCTGACTCCACCATGGAGGCTGAGTATGTCGCAGCTTGTGAAGCATCTAAGGAAGCAGTATGGCTCCGTAAATTCTTGGCAGATCTGGAAATTGTTCCAGGTATGGATAAACCACTCACACTTTATTGCGATAATAGTGGTGCAGTTGCAAATTCAAAAGAACCAAGAAGCCACAAGAGGGGAAATCATATAGAGAGGAAATATCATCTCATTAGGGAGATAGTGCAGAGAATATATGTTTCTGTCACAAAGATTGCATCAGCAGAGAACCTGGCTGATCCGTTTACAAAGAACTTATCGGCTAAAGTGTTTAAAGGTCACCTAGATGGTCTAGGATTACGTGACATGTCCAATTTGCTCTAGTGCAAGTGGGAGATTGTTGGGATATATGCCCTAGAGTTTTATGTAATGTAAACAGTTTTATATGTTATGAAATAAAATGATGCATTATTCATTTATCAAAGTGTTAGTTTAAATTTCGCATATTATAAATTATCTTGATTACCATAGATTACACATGTACCTTCAGACTTAGTGTATGAGTGTCATACATAAGAGGATATAAGTCTGAAGATGGTAATTTAAATAGTCCATATAGAGCAAACAAAGCGAGAACTTTGTTTGTGGTTTATCTATAGCTGCGGTCCATTCTATAATTATATGGCGACCTTAATTCGGGATCGTCCATGTGGAGACATGAGAATGGAGGCAAGGGTATGATGTGATCATATAGGATTGGACCGAGATAAAAATGACTTTCTTATAATATTCATTAAATAAATAAATTCATTTCGATATACTAGATGGTTATTTATGGATTGATCTTAATCCTGAATGTACTACGAACTCATGTATGGCAGACTATGTTCTTTGATTTATAAAGATGTGGTTGGTGTAGCAGTCCCGATTAATAGCTACGTACTTTGAGGACATGGTCTGGTGTATAGCTGATGACGTTTTATATAGACATGGAGTTCACTCCTTGCGAGAAGTAGAGGAGTATCCTCATTAAGTGTTGATTCAGTACTTGAATGGTTAGAGCGCTCAAGTTTTTCTATTACGAATAGGAAGATTTAAAATTCATAATGGTTATGAATAAATCGTTCATTAGAGAATCATTGGCATTTGAGGTAAAAATAACTAGAGTGATATAACAGACATAATGACCCGCTCTAATTACAAGATACTCATGAAGGGTTAATCCGTATGTAGTGACTATATCAATGGACACTGACTTGGTTCGGCTTAATATACTATCTGCAGCAACGAGAGTACAGCTTTGGGATTTTAATGGAATAACGCAGAGTTAAAATTTCAGAATATTTAATTAAGAGCTTAATTAATATTTCGAGCTTATTGGAGCTCGGAACCATAGGTCCATTTGGTCCCCGTGATAGCTCAATATACTGTAGCGGATTTAGTATAATTGGATAGTCCATTATATACTCACATATATAAAAATATTATTAATATGATTAATAATATCATTTGTCACACATGAAACTATATATTAAAAGTTAATATATGGTTTTAATAATTATATGATAATTATTAAATGAATAAAATTAATTATATTTGATATAATTTAATAAGACCATTATTGGAATTTCAAGTTTTTGGGTTTTGGATACCCTTGGCTTCTTTTGGAAGTTATGTTTTTCAAAAAGGTTATTGAAAAATTAAATTTTGTAACATCTTCTCATTATGGTAATTTAAGATAATTGTTACAAATTTTTTTTATGGCATTCCATGCCTTGGCCGAAAATTCCATGAGGGAGAGGGGAATGGTTTGTTAATTTTAGAAATTAATTACCATAAGTATAAAAAGAAAATTTGATTTTCTTTTTCTATGAATCCAATTTTCAACCCTAGCCTCCATCTTCTTCTTCTTCATTCTCTCTCAAAGTTGAGAAAAACCAAAAGAAAGAACATGAAGAAAATAAATAAAAATACTTGTGTGACATTAATCTCTAAATAGTTTAAGGAATAATTTTGTGAGTCTATCCCACACTAGTTTCCGTTGGTTTGTGAGACATAACACAGAAGACTCTCTTGGTGTTGAACCAAAATAATCCATCACCCTTCTTCTTCATTGACTCACGGCAGTGGCGGTAAATTTTGGCCACTACCGAGCACATCCAAGAGGATTCGGGCTTGGTATGATTTTTTTTTAATCCAGTTTTTTTGGGAAACACAAATGGTGGTTTTAGGGCTGTTTCGGGGCTGTTTTCAAGTGTAAAAACAGAACTGAAACACAGCCACCGGTCACTCAAATTGGGGGCTATTTTGGGAGTGTGCTGGGCATATTTTGGTTGTTAAAACAGTCTGGTTTTGTGCTGCTGTTTGAGGGTTGTTCAGGGGCTGAAATTTTATTCAAAACAGTAGCAAAATTTCAGTGGTACTGCTGGTTTCATTCGGTCACTTGGTGGGAAGGGCAAAAAAAAATTTCAAGTTCGATCCGGGTGCCTAACGTGCTTTTGCTACGCAAGGAAAACGTTTCTTACATAACCCTGCCCTGCTGGTATTAGGCTTCCACAGGGGATTTTAAGCCCACAGTCTCCACATCCAACCTCTCTACAATCCATCCACAATTTCCCTCCAGATTTTTTTCGTTTCAGCCTTCTCCCTAGGTACTGTGGCTCTTTCATCTGCTACCTCTACCCTCAGTCTAATCTTACTCCCAGCTATGACATTTTTGGCACAGAGAATTGAATGTTTCTTACCTACCCCCTCCACGTTGGCTTCTGTAATCTGCACAAGGCCCTGACCCATTTTTGTTCGGGTCAAGTCCAGAGTTTCTTCTGCACTTGGCATGCCTTTCGTAGGTTTTGGGTCCCACTGTTTCTTTCTATGATCAGATTGGTCTTCCTCTTTTTCGTTGCTTCCCTTATCTCAATTTTCAGTGTAACTTCTATTGGAATGTATGCCCTAGAGCTACATGTGATGTAAACGGTTTTATATGTTTTGAAATAAAACAATGCATTATTCATTTATCAAATTATTTGTTTAATTTTCGCATGTTATATATCATCTTCAATACCCTAGATTACTTATGTACCTTCAGACTTAGTGTATGAGTGTCATACACAAGAGGATTTAAATCTGAAGTTAGTAATCTTAAACAGTCCATAGAGAGCAAACAAAGTGGGTACTTTGTTTGTGGTTTATCTATAGCTGCGGTTCATTCTATATTTGTATGGCGATCTTGATCCGGATCGTCCATGTAGAGACATGAGATGAGTTGCCTTGTATGATGCGATCATATAGGACTGGACCCAGATGGAAATGACATTCTTATAATATCCGTTAAACTAAGAAAGTCATTTTGATCTACTAGATAGTCATATATAGATTGATCTTAATCCTGAGTGTACTACGAACTCCTGCTTGGCAGGCTATGTCCTTTGATTTACAAAGGTGAGGTTGGTGTAGCAGTCCCGACCAATAGCTACGTACTTTGGGGACACAGTTTGTTTCGTAGCTGGGAACGTTTTATATAGACATGAAGTTCACTCCTTCTTGAGAGAAGTAGATGAGTATATTTCTTAAGGGTTGATTCGGTACTTGAACGATTTGAGCGCTCAAGTCTCTCTATTACGAAAAGAAAGATTAAAATTCATAATAGTTATGAATAAATCGTTCATTAGAGAATCAATGGTACTTAAGTTAAAATAATTAGAGGGGTAAAACGGACATTATGACCCGGCTCTAATTATGAGATACTCGTGAAGGGTCAATTTGTATGTAATGACTATATCGATGGACACCGACTTGGTTCGGCTTAATATATCATCTGCGGTAACGAGAGTTCAACTTCGGGTTTTTAGTGGAATAACCCGAAGTTAATAATTCAGAATATTTAATTAAGAGCTTAATTAATATTTCGAGATTATTGGAGCTCGGAACCGTAGGTCCATTTGGTCCCCGTGCTAGCTCAATATACTATAGCGGATTTAGTATAATTGGATAGTCCAATTATATACTTACAAAAGAATAAATATTATTAATATGATTAATAATATTAATTAAGTCACACTTGGAACTATATATTAAAAGTTAATATATGATTAATATAATAAATAATTATATTATAATTATTTATTGTTAATAATTAAATTATATATGATATAATTTAATGAAGGCTAAAGTTGTAATTTCCAAATTAAAAGGTTTTGGAAACACTTGATATATTTTGGAAGTTACAAATCAATAATGGCATTAAACCTTTTTGATTTTGTAACATCTTTGGCTTTATGGAAAGCTAATATAATTGTTACAAAATTAATAAAAGAATATATGCCATGGCCGATTTGTTGATAAGGAAAAAGGGAAAGGATTTGTTTGTTTTTGGAAACAAATAATCCTTGGCATTAATTTGGAAGTTATGACTTTCAAAATTGGTTAATTGCTTATTTAATTTTGTAACATCTTTTCAATAATGGTAATTGAAAATTTGTCATTACAAAAATTAAATAATTCCTTATCATGGCCGAAAATTGAGAAAGGGTGAGGCTAAGGATTTGTTTATTTTTGGAAACAATAAACCCTAGGTATAAAAAGAAGATTTTATTTTCTTTTGTCTAACTCTCTCATTCTTGCAACCCTAGGCATCTTCTTCATCTTCACCATTCTCTCAAAAGTTGAGAAACTCCATTGAAGAACAAAAGAAGAAAAATAAAATACTAAGTGTGTGATTAAATCTCTAAATCGTTTAGGGATTTATTTTGTGAGTGTAGCCCACACTACTTTCCGTTGGTTGAGAGATATAGCTCAGAAGACCTTGTGGCGTTGAACCAAAAACATTATTCTCTTCTTCTCCATCTCACGGCAGTGGGACTATTTTATTGTCCATTGCCGTGAATCATATTATTGTTTCGGTGCTCGGTTTGTTTTATTTTAATTCGGGATTTTGGGAAACACCTTGGGGACATTTTGGGGCTGAGTTGGGACTGTTTTTGAGTGGAAAAATCAGACATGAAACATCACAGATGGTCACGTAAATCAGGGACTGTTTTGAGTGCAGTTCAGTTGTGTAACGGGTGCAAAACAGTCCAATTATTCACTGCAGTTCGGGGGCTGTTCGGGGACTGTTTCAAGGGTATTCCGGGGCTGAAATCTTGTCTGAAACAGAAGCAAAATTTTAGTATACCTGCTGGTTACATTCGGCTAAAGGAAGGGCTAAGCAGAAAAAATTTTCAAGGTCGATCCGTGTGCCTAATCGCTTCCGCTGCGCGAGGAAATCGTTTCCTACAATTGGCATCAAGAGCGAGGTTGAAAAGTGTTCTTAACCCTTCACTTTTTCATTTAAAGTTTCTGTTTTTAATATATTTATATGAGTTATAAATATGATATGCATGTTTAGATGAGTGGGCACATTGTGATATTCATGTGATGAATGTTTTTATTATTTCATGTGATGAATGGATTTTGCATTGGTCGTAAATTTTTCCGGCTCTTATTTTTGTAGTTGGTTTTGCTTTTGGGATGTAAGGCCATAAGGCCATTGTTTGCATTTGTTGTAATTTTAATTTTCAATGTAAAGTTTCAATTTTTGTAATTTGGAGCACCGAAGTCGCAAAGGGAGTCAACACCACTTTGGAGCGGGATTTGAAGGCCAAGGAATGCCTTGGTGAATCTTTTGTAATAATTAGATTAGTATAGAAAAAATAAGAGTCCGGTCAATGCAAAATATTTTTTATGTTATATGTATGCTTATTTCGAATTGTTTGAATAACATGACATATAGCTTAGGGTGCCCACTCAAGCATTTTACTTGCCATAACATGTCATAGATGCATTATCATTATAGACATAAAATTATGATTTTATGTAATTTAAAATGTTTAAGTTAGAAAATGATATGCATTGAAATCATTAATTAGATTAATTGGATTTATAGTCTAAAATTTGAATTCTAATATATTGGGCTTAATTGGTGCATAATAAATTCCATTGGTATATTGGATGGAAACCCGGATATAAATTCCAATACCGATTCTGAATGGACGGCAATATGGTCTGCACTCGGGATACAATTCCACGTACCATTGGATTTTATGACGCACTAAAAATTTATTAAAATGTTTAATTGAATTTTTGACCATTTAGAATTCCATGATTTTAGACCCTTAAGTGCCTAGTATTTTAAGAGTTAAAATATTATAGCTCACTTATACCACTCTAATTAAATTAGTTTAATAAAGTAAATTTGTTAGTAGAGACTAATGAAATTTTAGTGACATAATTTTAATAGTTAAAATTGATTAGCTCACTTATAACAAACTAGTGTAAATAATAATTATGTTTTAGCCGCCATAAGTTTATCCACACTAGTTAAAATAAAATATTAGATATTTTAGATAGAAACCTTAATATTTTAAAATAGTGAGTGGGAGAGGGATATACGACATCATATCCCGCGATCTCTGTTGTTAGTCCAAAAACGTGAGATTCAAAAGGCACCTCGAGACGGCTTTGTTTTCGCCCCCCTACGGATGGTGTCCATTTTGGGTCAATATCAGGTTTGGGTTCCGAGAGGATAGGTGACAAGAACTCACTTGGGTTGGAAACCAAGCAAACCCCAAGCATCTTTCTCAAAACCCCAAGAACTTTGAATACTGATTTTGTAGGAACAAAACCCAACCAAGATCAGCCCCTAACCACCATGAAACTCACGTCCATGATAACCACAAGCATGAAATCAGATTGTATTTTGCTAGCAATGGAGACGCCACTAAGTTGCCAAGCTTAGATAAGTCAATTTGAACTTGAAAAGGGGAATCCCTCCCTCAACAAGGTTTTGGCCATAGCCATGGAAAGCTCAAGCTTTTCTCTCTTTCAAATGTTGTATATTACGTTGGTTGTCTCCAAAATACAAAGAAGAGTCATATAATAAGGGTTACAAAAGAGTAAAAAGACTAAAATGACCCTAGAACTAAAATTACCAAAAGCCCTAAGTCAAGCACCTCAACCACGACTATTCAGGTCCTTTTTCACCTAAATAAACTTAAAACAAAGATTAGAAGCTAATCTCACTTAAGTTAATTGAGGTGCTTACATGCTATAGTAAATTGACGTGCTTCCGGCTAAGTACAAATCTAAGCATAATTAAGCCTAATGGAATAGTCAACCATGCTAATTACATCATAAATAAAGTCAAAATGTCGAGCACAAATGACAAAAATGCCCCCATTTGGCTGAATTCAACATAGTCCCAAAATGGGTGAAATCGGGTCAAAAGGGTGTTGGTGCTGAAGCTGCTCTGCTATGCTTCAGTCTGAGCTGATATGGGTCAAATGAAATATCTTGGGGACCTCTCTGGTGATGCCCATATGTGTCTCTGGGGTGCACTTGACTTGGTTGCTACAACTGGTCACATAGCTCTGAGCTAGTCCCGCAAAGGCCTCTCTGATCTTCTTTGCTCTTTGGCGTGTGATTGGACCTGTTGACAACTGTATGGGTTCCTCCAAGTTTTTAGCTACATCCTGTAATGTCTCTGGTGTGGTTGGACTCATGTCATTCCCTCCTTGTTGAAAAGGATTCGACCTCGAATCTGAACCTGCATTAAAAATAAAATAAGTCTGAAATATTAAACATTGCAGGAACGCCAAACTCACCAGGAAGATCAAGCTTGTAAGTATTGTCGTTGATCTGCTCCAAGACTTGAAATGGAGCATCTCCTCTTGGTTGCAACTTGGATCTTTTCCTCTTGCGTATAAAGGCACACCCAATTGCCGGGGCAAACACAATGCGTTGGAAACCTATTATTCTCACCAACTATGTCTTTCCCTTATCATTCATACTCCCAAGCTTAATAACAATCAAAGATAATAAATCCATCGGAGTTAAAGAATTAGAATCATAATCAATCTCATAAGGCAAGTAAAAACTAGAAGAATGAATGCATCTATAATATGCAAACTCTAGCCCCGCTATTGCGTCTTTGATCTTCTTAGTTCTTTGGCGTGTGATTGGGCCTGTTGTCAATTGTAAAGGCTCTAATGTTCCTTGGGTGACTGCATTCATGTCAAATGTTGTCCCTTGGATCATGTCATTTTCCCTCTCTTTAAATGGATTCGTCCTCGAATCCGAACCCGGATCATAGATTGTTATGACAAAATCAATTGGACGATGATATTGAAATATAAAAGAATCAAACTTGACCACTTGTACCTGCGATGAAAAAACATAAACAATAGAGAAAATGTTATGGAAAAACTTCACTACCACATCTACTTTCTTTTCACCAGCTCTCACAGCTTCATCATCACTCATGGCCACTATCTCAACCATACTTGCAAAGACCTCCTCACACACCTGCTCAGCTTCACTATGTTTTTCAACCTCAAGCACACTACCTCACAAGTGTTTACTCCCTCAATGCTCACGGTCTCACAAGCATTTTCACTTACCATGTCACTTATAACACAATTCACAACATTCAAGGCCTCACAAGTGTTTTCATTCGTTATGCACTCAACATCACAAGTGCTTCTCACTTCATTACACATAACTTCAATAGCTTTTGGTTGTTGAGTACTCTCTTTATTCATTGCATATTTAGTTACCTTCCAAGTCTTTTTCCATTTCTCATAAGATCTTCTATAATCACTCATAATATCTTGGATATCACTTTTGAAAGTATCCAAAACCTCGATCTTATCATCAATGGATAAACTTGGACCTGCCATCTCAACACTAAACAAACAGATTAGAAATAATAAAAAGCAAAACAAATATGTAAATCCTCACAATCTTATGTGCTTACACTCGAATGATATCACTCCACTCGTGTTTGCACTCTATTGGCTTTTACCTGATACTGTGCTCACAATCACTGCCTTTTACCACTCTTGAGTTCTTCCTCAATTCAAATGTGAATCACACTCAATCCAAGAAAGGTCAACTAAGGTGTAGTCCACAAGCTAGCAGAAACTCAATGTATATATAGAGCATGTGGAATAAAGCAAATAAGATAAGTAATCACGGAGACTCAATCGAAAGAAACCTATAGCTAGAGTGCTCAGAATAAGAAAGAATGACGAGTTAGCTAAATGCAATAAATAAGCAATCAAGCAATCAACGTGTCACTGAAGCAATCTTGTGGTCCCTCGCTATAGTGTTTGAGCTCACCTTTCTTTTCTTCTCACACACACTCACAAGTGTTTACACTCCAATGAAACACAATGAAGCATAAAGGATTTCAATTCGGCTATAACACAAATATAGTCTTTCAAGCTCAAACCAATACAAACCAAATCAAATATCAATGTAACTCATGTAAAGCAATCCAATCAACTTGCAAATGGTCTAATCAAGCTAAGCACAATACGACCAATTCTCTTTCTTTTCTCTTCTCTTTTTTTTTCTCTTTTTTTTTTTTCAAAACAAGTAGGTGACTCAGCTGCTTACGTAAGTAGCTTACAAGTAGGTCAAGTAAGCATGTCAATTCGGCAATGGTAAGTTACAAACCAACTAAACACTTTTTCCAACTAACTTGGAGATGCAGCAGCTTGCCTCTTCAAGCACCTCTCAAATGCAATGATGGCTACTCAAATTTCCATGTCAAGCTCATGAGTGCTTCCATTTTCAATGTCATGCTAATGATTTCAACACAAATCCAATGTCAAGCTAATGATGGCTCACGCAAATCAGCAAGCACACTTGTTAATTCATGCTTCAACATAAGCACATCAAGCACTCACGGCAATATGTGTAACAAAGCAACAAGACTTGTCTCACAAAGTTAACACACAAGCATAAGTAAACTTCAAGAGTCTCACGGCCTCATCAATCCATAAGCATTTCATTTTGTTTCAACACTCATTCACTCAAATGCCTCACCACAACACTTAAAAACACTTGTTTTCCTCACACTTCACAAGATTGCAACAACTTCACAAAGATTGCAAACAAGCTAGTTCAAGCAAATGCTAGGAGTAATGAAATGCAATATGATTTTCTCAAAGTAGATATGAACAATACCTATTAAAAACAAGCTAAGTGACATGCATATGGCAAGAACAAAGCAAGGGTGGTGATGGTTCTTCCTTGGCCGAATCTGACCTGATGCATTTCTTTTTTTTTTTTTTTTGATTTTTGAAACTAATAACTTAATAACAATGTTAAACACGTCCTAGTAACTTACAATTAACAACTAAACACTTGATTCAAGCAAAGAACACAAAAGCCCCAATTTTGACCTAAGTAGCCAAAGCTTAACTCAAAGAAATACTCATGATCAATCAAAAAACACTCAAGGCAGAATGTTATTCATGATATTTTGATCACAAATCAACAAGAATCAGCAAGAAACAACAAGATCCAACAATGGCCGAATCAAGGTGGAAGTAAAACCTTGATGCCGAAATTAAATCAACAAGAACAAAGATGAATACAAGATTAAACAACACAAAGGATAGGAAATCAGACCTCAGAACCCTAAGCTCTGATACCAAATGACAAGAACTCACTTGGGTTGGAAACCAAGCAAACCCCAAGCATCTTTCTCAAAACCCATAGAACTTTGAATACTGATTTTGTAGGAACAAAACCCAACCAAGATCAGCCCCTAACCACCATGAAACTCACGTCCATGATAACCACAAGCATGAAATCAGATTGTATTTTGCTAGCAATGGAGACGCCACTAAGTTGCCAAGCTTAGATAAGTCAATTTGAACTTGAAAAGGGGAATCCCTCCCTCAACAAGGTTTTGGCCATAGCCATGGAAAGCTCAAGCTTTTCTCTCTTTCAAAGTTGTGTATATTACGTTGGTTGTCTCAAAATACAAAGAAGAGTCATATAATAAGGGTTACAAGAGAGTAAAAAGACTAAAATGACCCTAGAGCTAAAATTACCAAAAGCCCTAAGTCAAGCACCTCAACCACGACTATTCAGGTCCTTTTGCACCTAAATAAACTTAAAACAAAGATTAGAAGCTAATCTCACTTAAGTTAATTGAGGTGCTTACATGCTATAGTAAATTGACGTGCTTCCGGCTAAGTACAAATCTAAGCATAATTAAGCCTAATGGAATAGTCAACCATGCTAATTACATCATAAATAAAGTCAAAATGTCGAGCACAAATGACAAAAATGCCTCCATTTGGCTGAATTCAACATAGTCCCAAAATGGGTGAAATCGAGTCAAAATGGTGCTGGTGCTGAAGCTGCTCTGCTATGCTTCAGTCTGAGCTGATATGGGTCAAATGAAATATCTTGGGGACCTCTCTGGTGATGCCCATATGTGTCTCTGGGGTGCACTTGACTTGGTTGCTACAACTGGTCACATAGCTCTGAGCTAGTCCCGCAAAGGCCTCTCTGATCTTCTTTGCTCTTTGGCATGTGATTGGACCTGTTGACAACTGTATGGGTTCCTCCAAGTTTTTAGCTGCATCCTGTAATGTCTCTGGTGTGGTTGGACTCATGTCAATAGGGATTCTAGATGTATCTTGTGAACTGACCTACCCTACGACGGCACTTCACCCGTTAAGTCAAAGAATCCCGAAACGGCGGGTTACACTCACAAAGGAATAATTAACTGTTAATGAAATTCCTTGATCAAATAAAACAATAGTTGTTTAATATAGGAATAAGAGTTATTCCCGCATATATTAAATTGACTGAGATTGTCTCGATCTATCATGCGAGTACTTGACCTACCCTACGTGGCACTTACTTGTGGATGATAGGTTCCGTGGCATAGTAATTCTCTTAGGTTTCTAATTCATTATTCATGGTTCATGCATCATGTTTAATTTTATGCCAAAATTATTTGATGATTTTAATATGCGATGAATGAATGTTAAATGCATGTTTATTTTATTTTCAGCCATGGTTTCTCCAATTATTTCCATACTCTCAAAAGATAAATTATCTGGGGATAACTATGTTAAGTGCAAAAGTAACATGAACGATATCATGGTCTGTGAAGACCTTAAGTTTGTCCTGACGGAGGAACGTCCTCCCGAGCCGGCCAGAAATGCTGGCCAAGCTGTGCGCGATACCTACCAGAAATGGGTCGCAGCAAATGAGAAAGCCCGCTGCTACTTGCTAGCAGGGATGTCTGAGGTTCTTGCTGCAAAGCATGAACCTATGGCTCTAGCATCTCAGATGATGGAGTCATTGCACGGCATGTTTGGGCAGCCTTCGGAGCGTCAACGCCATGAGGCCATGGTCTCAGCGATGACTACTAGGATGAAGGATGGGACATCAGTCCGAGAGCACGTCTTAAGGATGATGACTTATCTCAACACTGCTGAAACCCATGGAGCTCGTATTGACGAGCGTAGCCAGGTGACCATGATTATGGAAACTCTTCCGAAGAGTTTCCTGCAGTTTAAAAGCAACTATGTTATGAACAAGTTGTCTTTTACTTTGACCCAACTGCTTAAGGAGCTCACCCATTACGAGTCCATGCTTGTGGATCCTCGTAAGTCCAGTGCAGAGGAAAATATTGCCGAGTCTTCTAAATCTGCAAAGAAGAAGAAGAAAAGCACTGGAAATGCCAAGGGAAAGCAATGAAAAAGAAGAACAAGAAAGACTCCAATGATGCCAAGCCCAAAGGAAAATGTTTCCACTGCGACAAGAATGGGCATTGGAAAAGGAACTGTCCTAAATACCTTGTTGAGCTAAAGGAGAAAAAGGAAACAGGTAAATATGATTTACTCGTTATTGAATCTCTATTAGTGGAGGATGATAAATCCGCTTGGATTGTTGATTCTGGAGCCACTAACCATGTTTGTTCTTCTTTGCAGCTACTTGATTCATGGAGGGACCTTGCTGAAGGTGATTACACCATGAGGGTCGGGACAGGGGATGCCATTTCAGCAAGAGCAGTGGGAGTTTCCAGTTTAAATTTTATTAATAATAGTTATTTAAATTTGAACAATGTGTTATTCATTCCTGGTTTTCGCAGGAATTTGATTTCTGTTTCTAGACTTTTGGATGATGGTTATTCAGTTTCTTTTAATAGCAATTTGGTTATTATTGGTAGAAATGGATTAACTATATGCACAGGAAACTCAGAAAATAACTTGTATGTGTTAAGACCATTAACACATAGGTCACTGCTCAACGCTTAAATGTTTAAGGTTGTGAAACCTAAAACTAAACGGCCAAAGATTTCTCATGATGACACATATCTATGGCATCTTAGACTTGGTCACATCAATCTTGACCGGATAAATAGATTGGTAAAGAACGGAGCCTTAAACCAGTTAAAGCTCGGGACTCTACCAGTTTGTGAATCCTGTTTAGAAGGTATAATGACCAAGAGACCTTTTACTGGAAAAGGTATAAGAGCCAATCAACCACTTGAGCTAATACATTCGGACGTTTGCGGACCGATGAATGTAAAAGCCCGAGGTGGTTATGAATACTTCGTCATATTTATTGACGATTATTCAAGATATGGGTATGTCTACCTAATGCATCACTGTTAGGAAACATAATCCCTAATATATTTACATGTTTGTCCTCTTAGGATCTAACCATACATGTATTACTAGTCCTAGATTTATTTACATGCTTAATTGAAATAAATCTAAGTTAATCACAACACAATTGCATACCTTAAACTTGTAGAGACCTCTTAATCAAACTTAATTGATTGTTTAACTCAATAAGCAAATGGTCTTATTTATAGGAGGGAAATCAAGTCACTATGTAATCACATGCATTGATTACTATTAATCACATTATTAGGATGCATAATGACCTTTTCTAACCCTTCCAAAAATGTTACCATCATGGGTGTACCATATGTTCCCCATTTAACATTTTACTAATTGTTGTCACTTAACAACTCTTGTTGTTACTTAATTATTTGATTAACAACTCTTGTTGTTTACTTAGTAATGAAATCATTACTAATTGTTGTTATTTAACAACACCAAATAATTAACTTAATAATTTCCAACATGAAATTATTACTAATTGTTGTTATTTAACAACACCAAATAATTAACAACAATTAATTTCCAACAATCACAAATCAGATACCTTTGAAAAGTTCAAGGAGTATCGTGCTGAGGTTGAGAACCAATTAGGTAAGACAATCAAAACTCTGCGATCAGATCGTGGAGGGGAATACCTCGATAGAGACTTCGAGGAATTCTTAGTTGAGCATGGGATAGTATCCTAGCTCACAGCACCTGGAACACCACAGTAAAATGGTGTTATAGAAAGGAGAAATCGAACCCTACTAGACATGATGAGATCTATGTTTAGTTATAGCTCACTACCTAGTTCGTTCTGGGGATATACACTGCAAACTGCAATGCATATCCTTAATGTAGTTCCATCTAAATCTGTTCCTAAGACTCCCTTAGAGTTGTGGAATGGTCGTAAAACTAGTTTACGACATTTCCGCATATGGGGGTGTCCAGCACATGTGCTGAAGAATAAGACTACAAAGTTGGAGCCACGTTCTCAGGTGTGCCTATTTGTAGGCTATCCTAAGGAGACTAGGGGTGGATTCTTCTACAGTCCTGATGATAACAAAGTGTTTGTATCGACAAATGCTACGTTTCTAGAGGAGGACTATATGAGGGAGTTCAAACCTCGAAGTAAAGTGTTGCTCGAGGAGTTACTTGTTGGTTCGACTAGCACGCCATCATCAACGAAAGTTGAAAAATACATAGCACATTTGACATCTGATAGTCAGATGCAAGCTCGTCAGAATGATCTACCACCTAGACGTAGTGGGAGGGTTGTACGACAACCTGATCGCTACTTAGGGGTTGGAGAGGCACAAGTTGTCGCATCCAGCGATGGCATAGATGATCCATTGACCTACAGTAGTGCAATGGATGATTCTGACAAAGAGGAATGGTTCAAAACCATGAACCTAGAGATGGAGTCCATGCACTCCAACTCGGTCTGGGAACTTGTAGACCAATCTGATGGGGTGAAACCCATAGGTTGTAAGTGGATCTACAAAATGAAGAGGGGATCAAATGGGAAGGTACAGACCTTCAAGGCTAGACTAGTGGCCAAGGGTTATACCCAGAAAGAGGGAGTTGACTATGAGGAAATTTTCTCGCCAGTAGCCATGCTTAAATCCATCCCCACTGTTCTATCCATTGCCGCATATCATGACTATGAAATTTGGCAATGGATGTCAAGACTGCATTCTTGAATGGCAATCTTGATGAAAGTATCTATATGATACAACCAGAGGGGTTCATCGCCCAAGGTCAAGAGCAAAAGGTTTGAAAGCTGCAAAGGTCCATTTATGGACTCAAGTAGGCATCTCGATCTTGGAATATAAGATTTGATACAACGATCAAGTCTTATGATTTTGAGCAGAATGTTGATGAGCCTTGTGTATACAAGCGCGTCATTGACGGGAAGGTGGTTTTTCTTATTTTATACGTCGATGATATTTTACTCATTGGGAATGATGTAAAGATATTATCAGACGTGAAAACCTGGCTAGCTAAGCAATTCCAAATGAAAGATTTGGGAGAGGCTAGTTATGCTCTTGGGATTCAGATACTTCGGGATCGCAAGAAACGACTGTTAGCTATGTCTCAAGCATCCTACATCGACAAGATCCTTGTGCGATTTGGGATGCAGAATTCCAAGAAAGGCAATCTGCCTTATCGACATGGAATTCATTTGTCAAAGGAACAGTCTCCTAAGACACCTCAAGATATTGAGGAAATGAGACATATCCCACATACCTCATGTATGCTATGTTATGCACGAGACCGGACATCTGTTTTGCAGTGGGAGTAGTCAGTAGGTTTCAATCAAACCCAGGATTGGATCACTGGGTGGCTGTGAAACACGTTCTCAAGTATCTTAAGAGAACGAGAAATTATAATCTTGTATATTCCGGTGAGGATATGATCCTAAGGGGATATACAGACTCTGACTTTCAGACAGATGTAGATTCTAGGAAATCTACATCTGGATCAGTGTTCACCCTAGGTGGTGGGGCTATAGTATGGCGGAGCATAAAGCAATCTTGTATTGCTGACTCCACTATGGAGGCTGAATATGTAGCAGCTAAGGAAGTAGTCTGGCTCCGTAAATTCTTGGGAGATCTGGAAGTTTTTCCAGATATGGATAGACCACTTACACTCTATTGCGATAATAGTGGTGGCAAAATCCAAAGAACCAAGAAGCCACAAGAGCGGAAAGCATATAGAGAGGAAATATCATCTCATCAGGGAGATAGAGCAGAGATGAGACGTTACCGTCACAAAGATTGCATCCGCAGAGAACCTAGCTGATCCGTTTACAAAGACCTTGCCGGCTAAAGTTTTTGAAGGTCACCTAGATGGTCTAGGATTACGTGACATGTCCCATTTGCTCTAGTGCAAGTGGGAGATTATTGGAATGTATGCCCTAGAGCTACATGTGATGTAAACGGTTTTATATGTTTTGAAATAAAATAATACATTATTCATTTATCAAATTGTTTGTTTAATTTTCGCATGTTATATATCATCTTCAATACCCTAGATTACTTATGTACCTTCAGACTTAGTGTATGAGTGTCATACACAAGAGGATTTAAATCTGAATTTAGTAATCTTAAATAGTCCATAGAGAGCAAACAAAGTGGGTACTTTGTTTGTGGTTTATCTATAGCTGCGGTCTATTCTATATTTGTATGGCGATCTTGATCCGGATCGTCCAAGTAGAGACATGAGAATGGAGGCACCTTGTATGATGCGATCATATAGGACTGGACCCAGATGGAAATGACATTCTTATAATATCCCTTAAACTAAGAAAGTCATTTCGATCTACTAGATGGTCATATATAGATTGATCTTAATCCTGAGTGTACTACGAACTCCTGCTTGGCAGGCTATGTCCTTTGATTTACAAAGGTGAGGTTGGTGTAGCAGTCCCGACCAATAGCTACGTACTTTGGGGACACAGTTTGTTTTGTAGCTGGGAACGTTTTGCATAGACATGGAGTTCACTCATTCTTGCGAGAAGTAGATGAGTATATTTCTTAAGGGTTGATTCGGTAATTGAACGATTTGAGCGCTCAAGTCTCTCTATTACGAATAGAAAGATTAAAATTCATAATAGTTATGAATAAATCATTCATTAGAGAATCAATGGTACTTAAGGTAAAAATAATTAGAGGGGTATAACGGACATTATGACCCGGCTCTAATTATGAGATACTCGTGAAGGGTCAATTCGTATGTAATGACTATATCGATGGACACTGACTTGGTTCGGCATCTGCGGCAACGAGAGTTCAACTTCAAGTTTTTAGTGGAATAACCCGTAGTTAATAATTCGGAATATTTAATTAAGAGCTTAATTAATATTTCGAGATTATTGGAGCTCGGAACCGTAGGTCCATTTGGTCCCCGTGCTAGCTCAATATACAATAGCGGATTTAGTATAATTAGATAGTCCAATTATATACTTACAAAAGAATAAATATTATTAATATGATTAATAATATTAATTAAGTCACACTTGGAACTATATATTAAAAGTTAATATATGATTAATATAATAAATAATTATATTATAATTATTTATTGTTAATAATTAAATTATATATGATATAATTTAATGAAGGCTAAAGTTGTAATTTCCAAATTAAAAGGTTTTGGAAACACTTGATATATTTTGGAAGTTACAAATCCATAATGGCATTAAACCTTTTTGATTTTCTAACATCTTTGGCTTTATGGAAAGCTAATATAATTGTTACAAAATTAATAAAAGAATATATGCCATGGCCGATTTCTTGATAAGGAAAAAGAGAAAGGATTTGTTTGTTTTTGGAAACAAATAATCCTTGGCATTAATTTGGAAGTTATGACTTTCAAAATTGGTTAATTGCTTATTTAATTTTGTAACATCTTTTCAATAATGGTAATTGAAAATTTGTCATTACAAAAATTAAATAATTCCTTGTCATGGCCGAAAATTGAGAAAGGGGGAGGCTAAGGATTTGTTTGTTTTTGGAAACAATAAACCCTAGGTATAAAAAGAAGATTTTATTTTCTTTTGTCTAACTCTCCCATTCTTGCAACCCTAGGTATCTTCTCCATCTTCATCATTCTCTCAAAAGTTGAGAAACTCCATTGAAGAACAAAAGAAGAAAAATAAAATACTAAGTGTGTGATTAAATCTCTAAATTAGTGATTTATTTTGTGAGTGTAGCCCACACTACTTTCCGTTGGTTGAGAGATATAGCTCGGAAGACCTTGTGGCGTTGAACCAAAAACATTATTCTCTTCTTCTCCATCTCACGGCAGTGGGACTATTTTATTGTCCATTGCCGTGAATCATATTATTGTTTCGGTGCTCGGTTTGTTTTGTTTTAATTTGGGATTTTGGGAAACACCTTCGGGACATTTGGGGGCTGAGTTGGGACTGTTTTTGAGTGGAAAAATCAGACCTGAAACATCACAGCAGGTCACTATCCCCAGTGGAGTCGCCAGACTGTGGACAACAGAACCTGGGCGGCGCTGTTCTAGGCTTGCGGCCTGGTTGGGAAGTACGAAATAACATGGAGTCGCCACCCGGTGTGTACCGAGACAAAGATTTAAGGCCGCACTCACCCCTCGCAAGGGAAGACCTCAAACCGTTGGGTTCGGAATGGTCACTTACTTATGTCACTTGTGATGATATAATTTGTGCAATTAATCAACCGAGTCTACTCAATAATCATGCTCAAGGGTACTTAGATCTAACATGCTTTCATCCAAATAATTCCACGCAATGTAACACAACGAGCATATTGAATCATTAAAGCAACATGTATAAATCATATTATCCTAACACATCATAAACTAATAACATGCATAAGGAACAACCTAAATATGCTTTAACAAATAAATAACGACTAAATTATACCATGCTTTAAATAATAAACGAATAACCTAAAGACTATAACATGCTCAAATACAAATTTGGATGAGACGAGATATGTATATCTTAAGTGGTACGCGGCATTGTATCCCGAGTGCAGACCATACTACCGTCCATTCGGAATCGGCTATGGAATTTATGTCCGGGTTTCCATCCGATATACCACAAAAGGGAACACATATCCCGCTCATCCAACAATCATATCATGCCTCAAACGACTCTCATGCAATTATATATCAAGATAAATAAACAAAAATAAAGAAGATAAGTAAAAAGGGTGCCCTCAGGTCTAACCTCTTTTGTCGTCTAAGAAAGGGCGTTACACGTCCGTTGGAAGGGAGATTGATCCGATGCTTTTCCGATTTGTCTACTCAATGTCTTTCCTCACTGCTTTGATGCTCGGGCTGCTGTTTCAAGTCTGTTTCGCTGCTACGTTTCAGGTCACTGTCTTGGTGATTTAGTGGACTGTTTTTGAGTGATTTTGGTGGCTTAGGGGGTTGCGTTTTTAATGGTTTTTTAGGGAAACTTTATGGAGATTTTTGAGGGGTTTTCTAGGTGCTTTTAGGGCTGTTTTGCTGGCTAAAGTCGCAGCCAAAACTGACCAGAACAGAAGGTGAAGATGCGGCAGTTCAAGGTGCAGTGGGGGCGTTTTTGGGGACTGTTTTGGGGCTGCGAATGGGGCTGTGTTTGGAGAGTGTTTAGTGAGACTTTAGGGCTTTATTTGAGGCTTATTTTGGTGTGTTTTAGGGCTGTGAATGGTGGCTAAAATTCGGCAATGGAAGGCAGTGAAATGGGCTTAGGCGTGAAGGGTGTTGATGAAGGATGAAAGATGCGGCAATGGAGGGTGCTTAGGTTTAATGATTCGGCAATGGAGGCTTCAATGAGGTTTTTGGACGTGCAAGGAGGATTGAGAAAGTGTTTGGGACGTGCTTGGGGAAGTATGTGTGCTCTGTGAAGAGGGAGTGAGGGGCTGAGTGGACTTGGCGTGAGGCAGATTATGCGCGGGCAGGTGGCTTTCGTGAAGGGGAGGCTGTGAAGGGAAATTTGTAGCGTGAGTGGAGTTTAGGCAGTGAGTGGCGTGGGCTTATGGGTAGTAGCTGATTGAATGGGCAGATGATGGCTTGAGATGAAGGCAATGCGTTGATGTGTAAAGGGGTGTGCAGGTGAGAGGGCTGCCGAATGAGTGAATGGGAGAGAGTGGCCGAGAGGGATTTAGGGTTTTGCTTTGTTGAGAGGTGTCGTGAATATGATGAATGAGCCAGCCAACCAGGGTTTGGTTTGTGTGGAGAAGGGTTATTTTTATAGGCCAATGGAGGAGGTTTACCTTGTTGGAGAAGGAATAGGATTTGTGTATTAATTGGGGATATCTTTTAATTTAGTATATGATAAGGAAATCTTTTAATTAGGGGAATTGATTTGATTTGTTCTTTTTAATTAAGGATATGATTTATTTAAATTGTTAGGTGATTTAATTAAATTAGGAATGTGATTTATTTTAATTAGGAATGTTATTTATGGAATTTAATTTGAATATTTTAATTTGGGAAATGAATTTTAATTTGTGACATGTGTTTTATTTAATTTAATTGGATTTATTTAGTTTGTGACATGTATTTTAAATGTTTTAATTATTTAATTTGTGAGATGTGTTTTAATGGGTTTGGTGTGTTTTAAAATAGAGGTCCAACAAGCAACCCGAAGCCAAACAACGAGGTTAAATCCAACGAAAATTCCATTTTCCAACTTTACCCTTCCAACGTCCGTTTCCCGCGACTTTCATGACTAAAGAGGTAGTTGCCTCCATACGAGACTCATCATTGGGCTAATGTGTAAAAATACAATGCCTACAGGGCTGTTCGGGGACTATTTCGGGGGTATTCCGAGGCTGAAATCTTGTCCGAAATAGAAGCAAAATTTCAGTATACCTGCTGGTTACATTCGGCTAAAGGAAGGGCTAATCAGAAAAAATTTTCAAGGTCGATCCGTGTGCCTAATCGCTTCCGCTGCGCGAGGAAAGTGTTTCCTACAACTTATACTTTTGCCTTTGAATGAAGGTTTCTCTAGAAGGTGAAGAGACCTCATCCACTGACCAAAGGGCAATTCCGGCTCGGAGCATCCATCGTAACTGACACATTCTCTAAAATGATGCCCCAAGCATCCACATCCGAAGTAAAAATCTGGGTGCCTCACATACTGAATTGGCATGATAACTTCTTTTGTATTATCTAGCTCTAGAATTATCATTTTTTCAGAGGATTAGTAATATTAATGGAGACCCGAATCCTCACATATTTTTTGTAACATTCCCTAGCTATGTCTGTTGGACAATTATGACCCATAGCGTCACTATTTGTACAGATCATGGTGTTGTTGTACAAATTAACTATGTGACAAAGGAGATTGCTCTCTTATCATTTGTGATTAGATCACCAAGATGTATAAATGATAGGAGGTCCCTATGATTTGTTCCTGGATTGAGCTTGATATGAGACAGTATCAGTCCACGAAGGATAAATCATTAAATATCCCTAGTCAGAGCATTGTCGAGATTGGACATCGATAAATGCGTAAAAGACTAGTATTACATTTGTGCGCGTTGTGAGGGCATAACGGCACAGTTCTCATATATTTGGGTATAGGATACTCATGCAAGTGTAATATGAGGTTGTGTTTTACCGATGGTACGGGAAACAGCTTCGCTCTGGATAGACCCCCTCGGAATTCCATTGGTAGTATGACTATGTGTCTTATGTACTGCAGTCATCGGGATAAAATGACAAGGTCAGGTTTATCCGATTATAGAGACTAGTTACCAGACATCCGACATGTGCTTCGTACGGGGCATACACAATTCCAGCCCCAGGCCTAGCACGTGATCATCCGATACTGGATTGACATATACAATACTATGTATACTACGCCTAATATAGATCCTATATTCTTGTAAGGATATTTCTGGAGAATTGGGTAGGCATGGCGCTTTGCTAGAAGCCAACCTTGTCTTATAAATCAGTATAAACGTAGTAATAGGTACTTACGTGTTCGGATAGTCCGATGATTGAATTTACTGCCAATATATTTGGGGATCTCATGGGTCACTTCCCGAAGATTCACCGATGACATATGACTCGAACTCTAAATTAATCTGGGATTAATTAGATGAGAGAGAAAATTAATCTAGGATAAAATATCATTTAAAGAGAGATAATGATTAATTTGGAATTAATCGATAAAATAATATATTCGATATATTATACGAAATTGGATTTCGACGCGGAATTAAAATTAGATTTTAATTCGGGCGAACGAATTAATTTAGAATTAATTCGTTAGCGACGTGAATAGTGATTTCGCTAGGCATAATCATTTAATTTGCGTCGCAACGGAAAATTTGATAATTTGGAATTAGCGAACCCGAGCCCGGGATTGTTTGCGAGCGCATTCACATTTCGAATTCGAGTTCGGCACGCAAGTCACATCAATCGTCAAATCGCTAGTCACTTCAAGCGTCAAATCACTTGTCACTTTGAGTGATGTGACTTGACAACTTGATTGACTTGATGTAAGTTGATGTTTGAGTGTTTGACACTCAAGTGTGATGGTTGATGTGAGTTGTTGGATTAATTAAAAGCTATTTACCTTTATTTGATTTTGGTATTTGACTTTTAATTATAATTGTATTAGATACACTTTTGCCATCAACCAAACTCATCTCTCTCTCACTTCTTCTATTCTCTCTTCACACGCCCTTGGGGATGTTTTTCTTCACTGGTTTTGGCTCACTGTCGAGAGCCATAGGGAAGCTTAGAGTCATGATTTTGTTGCAAAATCAAGAGTACTAGCACACTACGAATTCATGCAAAGGTGATAGGGAAGTCCACCCATGAGCTTGGAATCAACATAAGCTTGGAGCTTGCCTTGAAGATGATCCAAAAGCCGAATCTTTGGAGATCAAAAACTGGACTGCCGTGAGCTGTGACAGTGGACAGAAACCAGAATTTTGTTCGTCGTAGCGTCGCTCAACCGATCGATGTGAGTATTCCGCAACTCCCTCGTTGTATTCGCACTTATTTCATGCTTGTTTAATGATCTTGGGAGGCTTAGAAACTCCAATAATGGTATCAGAACAAGGTTGAGCATGAAAATGATTAGGGCTTAAAATTTGGGTAAAATATATTTGAGCATGTTTTGATTAAATTGGATGAATTAGTATGCTTAATACATGTTTAATTAAGGATTGATTGGATCAATTTGATGAAAAATTGTTTGGAACAAATTTGCCCAAAATGTGATGCTTGGCCGAATCACCTAGAAGCCCTAATGTCTTGGAATTTTTTGTTTTTTTATTCATTGGATGACTTGAAAACAATTGGGGATGTTGATTTAATGTTGATTTGGATTCAATTGGATTGGATTTAAAATTGGACATGAAAATCCCCTTTGGCCGAGACTTATATAACATGATTGGGTTTGATTTTTGATAAATTATGTTGGACATGATTTAATCTTGGTTAGCATGATTAATTAGCTAAATTGATGTTTTAGAAATGTTAATTGGATAATTAATTATGTAATGCACTTTGTTTAATTAAATTAAGAAATTGGATTTTTGGAATTTAATTAAGTTGGGCTTAATTTTGGAAATTGGGCTTTTAAAGTTGTTATTGGGCTTATTGGGCTTGGTTGTACTAAGTTGGGTTTAGGCTAAATTGGTTGGATCCAATTGGGCCCAAAACCGCATCCATAAAGCCCAAATGAGACAAATGGACCTTTAAAGTTTAATTGGGCCTAATGGGCCAAAATTGATTTCTGGGCTTATGGGGTAATTCCCGGATTGGACTTTGGTTATCGGTTTGACCCGAGTTGACCAAAAGTCCACGCCTCAAGAAATTAATTAAAAGCCCATTGGACTTTAATTAAATTGACGTTGGACGTTAATCGGGCTTTGAGACTCGTAACGATTAAATTTGGAATTTAAGTCATAAAAGGTTTATTAATAAAGTGTAGTATTTAATTTGGAATTAAATAGTGAATTAGTATTAAATAAAAATTGAATTGGATTTAATTTTGTAGTTTAATTTAATTCAAGAATTCGTACTTTGAGTACTTATTCGCAAAACGAGTTTGACTCGAGAAAAATCAAATCGTTGTTTGAACATTGGATGGTCACTAATTATCACTAATTATCAGATTAATTAATTTGATTAGATTGATTGATAACATGCTTGTGTGAATACATGGTTGCGATGCATGAATAATGTATATCGGATGGATATTAGATGGGTGGGACAATTTTAGAAATTGTTGTAATAAATTTGATTTATTAATTGGACCTGCGTGTCCAGCCTTATTACCTCCTTATTCTTTGTATTCTCTTCTCACCTATTCCCCTCAATGTAAATGAGGTTTCTTTAGAAGTGTAGTGTAACGGGTAGAAGTGATACATGTGCTAGCGGGAGAGAGAAAGGAAGAGATTTGATCTAGGATCATTGTGTAAAGTATCCATCCGCATATCATTATTATTTTATTCATATGCGCTTTATTATGTGTTTAGAATTCATGTTTAAGGGTGTATGATGATGAGACCTTAACAAAGATAATAAATTGGTTGCCAATTTGCATTCGAAAAACCCTCGCAAAATATTAAGCGTTTTTCCTTCCATTGAGTGATTCTTACTCAAGATCCAAGACTGGCATTGGCTTGTTGGCCAAATTCAAGGCCTTTGTCCATCGAGGATGTGTTTGAATCACGATAGCTTTGTTCCATATCAGTGTCTTGTCCAAGTTGTGGTTTGTTGGCCAAAGTCAAGACAACTTCTTGTCCATCGACATTGATTACGAAGCTTTCCATGGTCAATGGGTCACGCTTAACTGGGATCACTAAGTTTGTTGTGCCAAAGCCAAGGCTTAGTTGATTCAGAGGAAAAAAGTTAGGTAATATATTGGATATATTGGCATATATAAGATATATATTTCGGACTTGGATGTTCCCCTACTGGATCTAGGAATTGGATTGGATCCAATTGATCTTAGAGATCTACCTAGTTAATTATCATATAATTTGTTGGCCAAAGTCAAGATTGTGTGATATTTAACGGGATCCTAGTCCGCTAGGAAACACGATTTCCCGAGTACTCGACAGAGGGTTAGAGGCTCGCCGAAAAATAGTGGGAGGCAAGAATTGAATTTGCAATATTCGTTTAATTACTTGCCATACGTGCTCAATCAAATATCATTCGTCAAATTATTAAATGTTAGTTGGACTAATATTTAAATTGTTATTTTAATTAAACAGTTAGACTGTATTCAAACTATTCATTTATAGTTGATTTTATAATTGGATTATAGTAATCAATATAATTGATTTTAATCTATTAAAGTATAGTTGATTATATAGTTGGACTATAGTAATCATTATATATAATAGTACCTGAAATCGTTGATTAAATAGTTGGACTATTAGAATCAAGATATAAATTGAAAGATTGACATTCAAAACATAATCATAGGGAAAATGTATTTAAATGGTTTAATTTTCAAATTGGGAATAAAATTTCAGGATGGTCCTGGAAAATAATAAGTTACTTTATTTGATATAATAACATATTAGGCCTAAGCCCGGAGTTAAGCAAATAGTAGAGCATAATCTTTGGAAGATTTATGTGATGATAACTTTAGTGCTTAATCCATTTAGTTTGTCACAGTAGACTCCTTAATTTCTTAATCATAACTAAGGATTAGATCCTTAAAGTATGATACTGAAATTGAAGGATGTTCATAGATCTATTTTAGATTTTAGAAGTACTATAATTGCAATAAATAACTCTTGGAGAGTTAATGACTATTCTCAATGAGATAAAGTCAAAGTTTGCAATTAGGCAAGTAGCGCAAGGCGCACTTTACTTTGATGTTCCAGAAGCCCAAGGCTTGGCCAAAGACTTCTGGAATGTTGAAAACGGCAAAGGCAAAATCATTATAGTATTCTAGGAAGATAAATGACATATCCCAAAATGTCTGCCTAAATTGTGGCAAACGGGATCGCGGAAGCGTGACTGCCGTTTGGATAAGGCAGACATGAAGGAATTGAAGACGAGCAAGGCTCTGACTTCAAATATGTTTGTCAAGATTATGTTCACTACTAGTATTGAAATTGGATTTTGAATACTTAGTGTGATACATAAATATATACTGATGTTCAGAATCTGTTATGAATAGGATACTGACTTCAATTGAGATTGATCTGTGAATCGAAAACGGGACGAAAGTCGCTGTTTCAACCGTAGATACCTAAGTTTAGGGACTACCCTTCGGGTTTGTACTTAAATTTGGAAACTGTTAGGATGTAACTAGTTTGACTAGATACATTATCTCTATATTAGTGTCTAATCTGTTGCGGATTGAACCTTTATATTTTAGAACACTAAAGTGTTTTATTATATAAAGATGATATTGAGATAAACACATTAGATGTGAATAACAGCATTTATATTTTGAATATAAATAAATCTCAAACATATAACATGACAAACAAACAGCTCAAACTGATTTGATTAGAAGAAACTAATTTGTGGCATTGTTGTCAGGGACACAATTAAACAAGACTCGTATATCCACACTTTCGAAGAGTGGGTACCAGGACTGATTTGATCCCATTCAAATAAAGACTATGAATCTAGTTCATTGGGCAAAGTGCCTATAACACTATTTACTTGGTAAAAGTGTAAATGCCACCGATCTGTTAACCCTAGTTCATAGTGAAGCAAGTGGGCCCATGTCTAGCTAGGCTAGAAGTGGATATGAATATTTCGTGACCTTTACGAATGTGGAATCGCGTTATGGTTATGTATTTCTTTTGAAACACTAATCGGAAAATTTTAAAAGTTTCGACACGAAATAGACAAACAGATCGACTAAAGTATTAAATCGTCACGGTTAGACCACGATGAAAATACTTAAACAATAAGTTTCTAATATACTTGAAAGAGTATAGGATTCTTTCAATGAGGACTCCTCCCGGAACACGTCATCCTGACGGTGTGTCCGAACCAGAGAAACTGAATTTTTTTGGACATAATTAGGTTAATCATGGGTTGCTCTGAGCTACCTTTTCCTTCAACGGATAAGCATTAACAGTGCAAGAACTTATTTAGAATAAGGTTCCATAAAAGTCCGTTTGGCAGACTTCATATTAGATATGAATATGATAGAAACTGGGTTTCTCATTCCTAAAATTTTGGGTGTGCTAGGCATATGTTTGGATGATACCAAACTAAAACCCAAATTGGATAAGTGCCAATTGTAGGTTATCCTAGGATACCATAAGTATAGTACTTATACAACTCACTAGAGAAAAATGTAATTGTTGCTCGCCATGCGGTTTTCCTTTGAGGAATACCGATATGCATTGGTAAGTGGGAGGATAGTAAGACTCGATGAAAATCGCAGTAATACTATTCAAGGCACCGAATCTTAATGGAACACAAATAGTTCATCAAGGATGAAACTATACCATTAATCTTCGAATACACAAGAACCGCGTAAGTCGGAGAGAGTAAGAAAACAACCTGGGGTATGGGTTTCTGATCTCACCTTATAAAGATGTTAATCTTTTGAGGAATACCAACTGACTACGTATGAGGAAGTGATACAAGGTATCGACTCCCTATTATGACAAAGTGTCATGAGTTCGAAATGGATTCCATGTATATCAACTATGTTTGGATACTAGTTGATGTACCGTAAGGCATTGTGCCTATTGGTACTTTATAAGTCTTCAAGGAAGACATACATGGATGACAACATACCAACGTGTAAAGCTAGGCTTTTAGCGGAAAGGTATCGTTATCAACATTGTGTTGATTACGATTCAACCTTTTACCTGTTGCCATGGTAAATCCATTTGGATAATGCTTGCTAATGTTGCATGTTTCATTTATGAAATATGTCAGCTGAAAGGGAAAATCGCTTTCCTTAAAAGGAAACCTTTTGGAGGATGTTTACAACATCCTCTCGGTTTTGTCGTACCATAACAAGCAAACAAGGTTTGCAAGTTATTCGATCCATGTTTGGATTGTAGCAAGCATTAGGTTCTTGGAATTATCGTTTTTGATGTAATCATAATGGTTTATGATTTAATTCAAAAACGAAAATGATTCTTGTGTATATAAGGAGATTAGTGGGAGCACTGACAATAAATGTCCTATAAAAATAATGATAATATATGTCATTTCTTGGAAATGATATTCCCAAAATAATATTCGGTGAAAGCTTGGATTTCGATAAAACTCTTCGAGAAATCGTACATTGAAAAATCTACGCGACCTAGTGTCTCATACGCTTTGAGCATATGGATTCACAAACAGGCCAATCCAAGTGATAGTCACTGGATTGATGTTAAGAACATCTGTTAGTATCTTGGAGAATTAAGGATGCTGTCTTAATCTGTGGAGAAGGAGAACTTGAAGTGACTGGGATCACTACTGTAAGTTTCCTAACCGATAAAATGATAATTATAAGTCGTAAACGGTACTATACAGTTTGAATAACGGAACAGTGAGCTGGAAATCTTCCAAGCAAGATATTGTTACCAATAAACAACAAATGCGGGTTATTACTGCAGCTGAGGCAGCAATAGAAGCCTTCTGGGTCAACAAAAAATCTAATTAGATTAGATATAATTCTGTTAGCAGCTGAGCTAGGTTGCAGCGCAGGCTAAAGAATTAATGGTCTCATCAACGATCCAGATACATACTTCGATATTCATCTGATTCGTACGGATCATACATTGTGGCAATGTGATGATCGTATAAATCGAATCAGACGATACTCATGCAAATCCGCTTTCTCAGCAGTTTGAACCAACCATATATAGTTCGGGTGTAAGACACTCGAGGGACTGGCTATGGGCTAAGTGGGAGATTTTTGGACAATTATGACCCATAGCGTCACTATTTGTACAGATCATGGTGTTGTTGTACAAATTAACTATGTCACAAAGGAGATTGCTCTCTTATCATTTATGACCCATAGCGTCACTTGAATTCGAAATGCGAGTGCGCTCGCAAACACTCTCGGGCTTGGGTTCGCTAATTTAATTAACGAATTTTCCGTTGCGTCGTAATTAAATCTAATTTAATTAAATAATCATGCCTAGCATAATTACTATTCACGTCCCTAACGAATTAATTCAAATATAATTCGTTCGGCCGAATTAAAATCCGATTTTAATTCCGCGTCGAAATCCAATTTCGTTTAATATATCGAATATATTAATTTATCGATTAATTCCAAATTAATCGTTCTCTCTCTTTGAATGATATTTTATCCTAGATAAAATATCTCCGTAATTAATCCCAGATTAATTTTCTCTCTCATCTAATTAATCCCAGATTAATTAAAGTGCGAGTCATACGTCATCGGTGAATCTTCGGGAAGCAACCCATGAGATCCCCGGATATATTGGCAGTAAATCTGGTCGTCGGACTATTCGAACACGTAAGTACCTAGTACTACGTTTGTACCGATTTACAAGACAAGGTTGGCTTCTAGCAAAGCACCATGCCTACCCAATTCTCCAGAAATATCCTTACAGGAATATGTGATCTATATTAGGCGTAGTATATATAGTATTGCGTATGTCAATCCAGTATCAGATGATCACGTGCTAGGCCTGGGCTGGAATTGTGTCTGCCCCGTACGAAGCATATGTCGGATGTCAAGTAACTAGTTTCTATAATCGGATATACATGACCTAATAAAGGGCATGGCCGAATTCCTTGATGTATAAGGAATAAGATTTGTTTATTTTGGAAACAAAATTTAATCAAAAATCCTAGCCTTGGCCGAATTCCATGGTGTATACGGAATAGGATTTGTTTATTTTGGAAACAAAATTTAATCCAAAAATCCTAGCCTTGGCCGAATTCTACCTTAGGGAGGGGATTGGTTGTTTTGTTTGAGTGAAACAAAATTGACCTAAGTATAAAAGGAAAACTTGATTTTCTTTTGAGTAGATCTCTCATTCCAAACCCCAGCCACCTTCTGCTTCTTCACAATTCTCTCAAAAGTTGAGAAATAATTTCGAAGAACAAGAATAAGAAAAATATTAAAAGTGTGTGATTAAATCTCTAAAACGTTTAGGGATTTGTTTGTGTGTGTAGCCCACACTACTTTCCGTTGGTAACGATTTATAGCTCGGAAGATCTTGTGGCATTGAACAAATCATCTTCTCATTCATTCTTGTAAGTCACGGCATTGAGGAACAATAATACCTCATTGTCGCACTTCACTTGTTACAATCGGGGCTCGGTTTTGATTTGTTTTAATTCGGGTTTTGGGAAACACCTTGGGGACTTTTTGGGGCTGAGTTAAGATTGTTTTTTAGTGGAAAAATCAGACCTAAAATGCTACAGCAGGTCACGCAAATCAGGGGTTGGTTTGGGTGCAGTTCACGTGTGTAACGGGTGTAAAATAGTCCAATAATTCACTGCAGTTCGGGGGCTGTTCGGGGACTATTTCACGTGCATTCTGGGGCTGAGATCTTGTCCGAAATAGAAGCAAAACTTCAGTATAAGTGCTGGTTCCATTCGGCTTTAAGGAAGGGAAGACAGAAAAAAATTTCAAGGTCGATCCGTGTGCCTAATCGCTTCTGCTGCGCGAGGAAAGCGTTTCCTACAATTGGCATCAAGAGCGAGGTTGAAAAGTGTTCTTAACCCTTCACTTTTTCATTTAAAGTTTCTATTTTTAACATATTTATATGAGTTATAAATATGATATGCATGTTTAGATGAGTGGGCACATTGTGATATTTATATGATGAATGGTTTTGTTATTTCATGTGACGAATGGATTTTGCATTGGTCGTAAATTTTTCCGGCTCTTATTTTTGTAGTTGTATTTGTTTTTGGGATGTAAGGTCTTGTTTACATTTGTTGTAATTTTAATTTTTAATGTAAAGTTTCAATTTTTTATAATTTGGAGCACCGAAGTCGCAAATGGAGCCAACGCCACTTTGGAGCGGGATTTGAAGACCAAGGAATGCCTTGGTGAATCTCTTGTACTAATTAGATTAGTATAGAAAAAATAAGAGCTCGGGCAATGCAAAATAATTTTTTTTTGTTATATGTATGTTTATTTCGAATTGTTTGAATAACATGTCATATAGCTTAGGGTGCCCATTCATGCATTTTACTTGCCATAACATGTCATAGATGCATTATCATTATAGACATAAAATTATGATTTTATGTAATTTAAAATGTTTAAGTTAGAAAATGATATGCATAAAAATCAATTGATTAAATTAATTGGATTTATGGTTTAAAATTTGAATTCTAATATATTGGGCTTAATTAGTGCATAATAAATTCCATTGGTATATAGGATGGAAACCCGGACATAAATTCCATAGCCGATTCCGAATGGACGGTAATATGGTCTGCACTCGGGATACAATTCCACGTACCATTGGATTTTATGACGCACTAAGATTTATTAAAATATTTAATTAGAATTTTTGACCATTTAGAATTCCATGATTTTAGACCCTTAAGTGCCTAGTATTTTAAGAGTTAAAATATTATAGCTCACTTATACCACTCTAATTAAATTAGTTTAATAGAGTAAATCTATTAGTAGAGACTAATGATTTTTAGTGACACAATTTTAATTGTAAAATTGATTGCTCACTTATGACAAACTAGTGTAAATAATAATTATGATTTAGTCGCCATAAGTTTATCCACACTAGTTAAAATAAAATATTAGATATTTTAGATAGAAACCTTAATTTTTAAAATAGTGAGTGGGAAGGGATATACGACAGTATATCCCGCGATCTCCGTTGTTAGTCCAAAAACGTGAGATTCAAAATGCGCCTCGAGACGGCTTTGTTTTCGTCCCCCTACGGATGGTGTCATTTTGGGTCAATATCAGGTTTGGGTTTCGAGAGGATAGAGATTCTAGATGTATCTTGTGAACTGACCTACCCTACGGCGGCACTTCACTCGTTAAGTCAAAGAGTCCCGAAACGCGGGTTACACTCACAAATGAGTAATTAACTGTTAATGAAATTCCTTGATCAAATAAAACGGTAGTTGTTTAATATAGGAATAAGAGTTATTCCCGCATATATTAAATTGATTGAGATTGTCTCGATCTATCATGCGAGTATTTGACCTACCATACGACGGCACTTACTTGTGGGATGATAGATTTCCTTGGCATAGTAATTCTCTTAGGTTTCTAATTCATTAATCATGGTTCATGCATCATGTTTAATTTTATGCCAAAATTCCTTGATGATTTTAATATGCGATGAATGAATGTTAAATGCATGTTTATTTTATTTTTCAGCCATGGTTTCTCCAATTATTTCCATACTCTCAAACGATAAATTAACCGGGGAAAACTATGTTAAGTGGAAAAGTAACACGAACGCTATCCTAGTCTGTGAAGACCTAAAGTTTGTCCTGACGGAGGAACGTCTCCCGAGCCGGCCAGAAATGCTGGCCAAGCTGTGCGCGATACCTACCAGAAATGGGTCGCAGTAAATGAGAAAGCCCGCTGCTACTTGCTAGCAGGGATGTCTGAGTTCTTGCTGCAAAGCATGAACTATGGCTCTAGCATCTCAGATGATGGAGTCATTGCAGGGCATATTTGGACAGCCTTCGGAGCGTCAACGCCATGAGGCCATGGTCTCAACAATGACTGCTAGGATAAAGGATGGGACATCAGTCCGAGAGCACGTCTTAAGGATGATGACTTATCTCAACACTGCTGAAACCCATGGAGCTCGTATTGACGAGCATAGCCAGGTGACCATGATTATGGAAACTCTTCCGAAGAGTTTCCTACAGTTTAAAAGCAATTATGTTATGAACAATTTGTCTTTTACTTTGACCCAACTGCTTAATGAGCTCACCCATTACGAGTCCATGCTTGTGGATCCTCGTAAGTCCAGTGCAGAGGCAAATGTTGCCGAGTCTTCTAAATCTGCAAAGAAGAAGAAGAAAAGCACTGGAAAGGCTAAGGGAAAGCCCATGAAAAAGAAGAACAAGAAAGGCTCAAAGGATGCCAAGCCCAAAGGAAAATATTTCCACTGCGACAAGAATGGGCATTGGAAAAGGAACTGTCCTAAATACCTTGCTGAGCTGAAGGAGAAAATGAAACAGCTACTTGATTCATGGAGGGACCTTGCTGAAGGTGATTAAACCATGAGGTTCGGGACAGGGGATGCCATTTCAGCAAGAACAGTGGGAGTTTCCAGTTTAAATTTTATTAATAATAGTTATTTAAATTTGAACAATGTGTTATTCATTCCTGGTTTTCGCAGGAATCTGATTTCTGTTTCTAGACTATTGGATGATGGTTATTCAGTTTCTCTTAATAGCAATTTAGTTATTATTGGTAGAAATGGATTAACTATATGCACAGGAAACTCAGAAAATAACTTGTATGTGTTAAGACCGTTAACACATAGGTCACTGCTCAACACTGAAATGTTTAAGGTTGAAAAACCTAAAATAAAATGGCCAAAGATTTCTCACGATGACACATATCTATGACATCTTAGACTTTGTCACATCAACCTTGACCGGATAAATAGATTGATAAAGAACGGAGCCTTTAACCAGTTAAAGCTCGGGACTTTACCAGTTTGTGAATCATGTTTAGAAGGAAAAATGACCAAGAGACCTTTTACTGGAAAAGGTATAAGAGCCAGTCAACCACTAGAGCTAATACATTCGGACGTTTGCAGACCGATGAATTTAAAAGCCCGAGGTGGTTATGAATACTTCGTCACATTCATTGACGATTATTCAAGATATGGGTATGTCTACCTAATGCATCACAAATCAGATACCTTTGAAAAGTTCAAGGAGTATCGTGCTGAGGTTGAGAACCAATTAGATAAGACAATCAAAACTCTACGATCAGATCGTGGAGGGGAATACCTCGACAGAGATTTCGAGGAATTCTTAGTTGAGCATGGGATAGTATCCCAGCTCACAGCACCTGGAACACCACAACAAAATGGTGTTGCAGAAATGAGAAATCGAACCCTACTAGACATGATGAGATCTATGTTTAGTTATAGCTCACTACCTAGTTCATTCTGGGGATATGCACCGCAAACCGCAATGCATATCCTTAATGTAGTTCCATCTAAGTCTGTTCCTAAGACTCCCTTAGAGTTATGGAATGGTCGTAAAACTAGTTTACGACATTTCTGCATATGGGGGTGTCCAGCACATGTGCTGAAGAATAAGACTACAAAGTTGGAGCCACGTTCTTAGGTGTGCCTATTTGTAGGCTACCCTAAAGAGACTAGGGGTGGATTCTTCTACAGTCCTGATGATAACAAAGTATTTGTATCGACAAATGCTACGTTTCTAGAGGAGGACTATATGAGGGAGTTCAAGCCTCGTAGTAAAATATTACTCGAGGAGTTACTTACTGGTTCGACCAGCACACCATTGTCAACAAAAGTTGACAAATACATAGCACCTTCAACATCTGATAGTCAGATGCTACCCAGTCAGAATGATCTACCATCTAGACGCAGTGGGAGGGTTGTACGACAACCTGATCGCTACCTAGGGGTTGGAGAGGCACAAGTTGTCGCCTTCAGCGATGGCATAGATGATCCATTGACATAGTAGTGCAATGGATGATTCTGACAAAGAGGAATGGCTCAAAGCCATGAACCTAGAGATGGAGTCCATGTACTCCAACTCGGTCTGGGAACTTGTAGACCAACCTGATGGGGTGAAACCCATAGGTTGCAAGTGGATCTACAAGAGGAATAGGGGATCAGATGGGAAGGTACAGACCTTCAAGGCTAGACTAGTGGCCAAGGGTTATACCCAGAAAGAGGGAGTTGACTATGAGGAAACTTTCTCGCCAATAGCTATGCTTAAATCCATCTGCACTCTTCTATCCATTGCCGCATATTATGACTATGAAATTTGGCAAATGGATGTCAAGACTGCATTCTTGAATGGCAATCTTGATGAAAGTATCTATATGATACAACCAGAAGGGTTCATCGCCCAAGGTCAAAAGCAAAGGTTTACAAACTGCAAAGGTCCATTTATGGACTCAAGCAGGCATCTCGATCTTGGAATATAAGATTTGACTCAACAATCAAGTCTTATAATTTTGAGCTGAATGTTGATGAGCCTTGTGTATACAAGCGCGTCATTGACGGGAATGTGGTTTTTCTTGTTTTATACGTTGATGATATTTTACTCATTGGGAATGATGTAAGGATATTATCAGACGTGAAAAATTGGCTAGCTGACCAATTCCAAATGAAATATTTGGGAGAGGCCAGTTATGTTCTTGGGATCCAGATACTTCGAGATCGCAAGAAACGGCTGTTAGCTATGTCTCAGGCATCCTATATCGACAAGATCCTTATGCGATTTGGGATGCAGAATTCCAAGAAAGGCAATCTGCCTTATCAGCATGGAATTCATTTGTCGAAAGAACAGTTTCCTACGACACCTCAGGATGTTGAGGAAATGAGACATATCCTATACGCCTCAGCAGTTGGTAGTCTCATGTATGCCATGTTATGCACGAGACCGGACATCTGTTTTGCAGTGGGAGTAGTCAGTAGGTTTCAGTCAAACCCAGGATTGGATCACTGGGTGGCTGTGAAACACATTCTCAAGTATCTTAAGAGAACGAGAGATTATATGTTTATGTATTCCGGTGAGGATATGATCCTAAGAGGATATACAGACTCTGATTTTCAGACAGATGTCGATTCCAGGAAATCTACATCTGGATCAGTGTTCACCCTAGGTGGTGGGGCTATTGTGTGGCGGAGCATAAAGCAATCTTGTATTGTTGACTCTACCATGGAGGCTGAATATGTAGCGGCTTGTGAAGCGGCTAAGGAAGCAGTCTGGCTCCGTAAATTCTTGGGAGATCTGGAAGTTATTCCAGATATGGATAGACCACTCACACTTTATTGTGATAATAGTGGTGCGGTGGCAAACTCCAAAGAACCAAGAAGCCACAAGAGGGGAAATCATATAGAGAGGAAATATCATCTCATCAGGGAGATAGTGCAAAGAGGAGACGTTACCGTCACAAAGATTGCATCCGCAGAGAACCTTGCTGATCCGTTTACAAAGACCTTGACGGCTAAAGCTTTTGAAGGTCACCTAGATGGTCTAGGATTACGTGACATGTCCCATTTACTCTAGTGCAAGTGGGAGATTGTTGGGATGTATGCCCTAGAGCTACATGTGATGTAAACGGTGAATATGCTCACTCCACTTAGAAGCCTAATAAATTGAAGAATCGGTAAAGAAGAGCCATAGATAGGATAGGTGATTTGTGATATGGCTAGGTAGCCAAATTGATGAGTTCAATAAAACTTGGATAAGAAACATAAGATAGAGTAGTTCGAAGCCATGATAAGTTGAGCTAAGTCTGGAAGCAACCATTGAATCAAGGGATCCTTAAGGAAGTAAGACCTAGAAATATGAAGAGATCAGGAAAGATGATTCTCAGGAATATAGTGTATAACTTATAAAGAGTCTCATGATATTGAGAAGAAAGGACCAGGTAAAAAAAAGTAATACTTGAATTAAAGGTTTAGTAGGAGATATCCTAAACAATCTGATTAAAAGAGTTCAGGAAAGTAAAGGTGTAAGGAGTTTAAGGAATTGAGACAATAAAGGAACTTATGTAGCGGTATAAGTTTTTTTTTTGGAAAATTACAATATATTCCAAAAGAAGAATTTAGTACAAAAGTACAAGGGGCATTCCCCAGGAAAGCGCAAGGCGCACAAAGCAACAAAGCCACAAATCAAAAGACCAAACACACGGTCCCAGAAAAAAAAAAGTAAAACAATCAAAAGAAATGATTGATATGTTGGGACCAAGCCCAAACGCATCCAGCCCAAACAGCAGCTGCAGACTGAAAATAAACACAACAGCTCAGAGGGATGGCCGACCCAAACAACCGGCAAATCTTCTGAAAAACAGAAGCCATCATTCTGCAGAATCGGTGAGCTTGGGCCCACATCACCAACAAAAGCCCAGCTTCGCCCACAAACCCACTGAAAGCAGCCCGAAAGCCAGCAGCCCAAACACGCCAAACACACCTGAACAGCTTATCAGCCGAAACCAAGCCCAACAACAATCAAAAAAATTCCAAAAGCCTCACCTGAATCCCACATCGAATAGGGAAAGGAGACAATACAAAACCAACCAACAAAACTCTTCCCACATCGATTAGGAACCAAAACCAAAGTCTGAACCTTCAAACGGCCAACAGCAAAGGCCTTACCAGAATCCCACACCGAATAAGGCAATGAGACAATACAAACCAACCAACAAAACTCTTCCCACATTGATTAGGAACCAAAACCAAAAACTGAACACCTTCAAACGGCCAACAGGGACCAGTCTAACCTTCAACAAACCCGAAAAAAATTGGAAAAAACCAGATGCCAAAGGGCACACCCAAGTCTCTCCATGCTTCTCAAAGAATATTCCAAGAGAAGATATTAATCTGATAAGTCCCAGGCCTGCTT
>SKCR01042442.1:0-74775 GCA_019454045.1 Zanthoxylum bungeanum
TTGGTTTAGCTTCAAATTATTGGCAAGAAATTACAAGTCTCTCTCTCTCTTCCCTCTATTCCTCTCGTCAGCAACAAGAAGAAAAGAAAATGCTATATTTCTTTTTTTTTTTTATTTTTATTTCCTTTACTTTAAAACAAAGTCTAGAAAAGTGTAGAAATTACACTTAATTTAGGCCTTGGGCTCTCTTCTTTTGTTTAATGAATTTTGGGTTTGGGCTTATTTTCTTCTTTCTTTTTCTAATTTTAAATGTTGGGCTTAAAACAAAACCATGGAAACTTGGGCTTAACTAAATTAAATATTCACTACTTCTAATTGATTTCGGAAATCACTTACTAACCCCGGAAAGAAAAATTTCAAAGCGTAAACTAAACAATTGGGTCGTTACACTTTATATAAGCATGTTGAAAATTCAAATGTCAATGATATTATTTTATTTGAAGCTATTACTGATATGAAGAGAAAATGATTAACTTATTTTAAAGACATTTCACTTACTTTATCTTATTGCCATAATTTTTTATCCTGAATTTAAATTAGAAGGTTTGAATAGTAGTTTACAAACTATTATGAATTTTTTAGGAATAAATGATGAAATTAATGTTAGAAAAATAATAGATGGAATAAAAAATGATTTAATAGATTTATTTAATGGTTTATGTCGGTAGATATAACTTGCAATGATTAGGACAATCTAGTAGCGAACTCGTAATATATTCAAGACTTAGCATTTGTGATTATTGGTTACTACAACGAAAAAACAGAAAAAAGCCACGACTAACAATGTGAAATTAAATAATTATTTATCAATAAATTTTGAGTTTCCTCCTGAAAGTTTAGTAAGTAAAAATTTTCAAGTACTTGACTGGTGAAATCGATATCAAAATATCTATCATGTTTTAATTATTGCTAAAAAGGTGTTGGCAGTATCTGTTTCCACTGTTGCGGTTGAACAAGTCTTCAGCTTATGAGACAATATTTCAGAAATGAGACGGTATTCATTACATCCAAGCACTTTATAAACAACAGCATGTGTGGATGATTGGACTTGAGCCGATTTGAGGAAACAAGAAGATGCTCCCTATGACTTTGAAGACTTGTTCAACAATGCATTTACAAGTGCAAGCGGAACGAGAGCTGAATGATCAACAACATACACATATAATGATGATGAGTAAATAATTGTAATGAAAAATTATCTAAAAAATGTAATGGAATTATATGAGCTTTAATTTCTCTCATCCCAATAAGATACATAGGCAATTTAAGTTCTTAAAAATTAAATTGAAACCCCTTTATTTTATTTTAATTAATTTCAATTTAATGTAATATAAATTCAAATTAATAAATTTCAAATCCATTTTATTTTAAAAAATAAAAATAAAATTCAATTTTTAAATTAATTAAAAAACCGAAATCGAATAGGAACCGTCCTACCTGGTTCCGATACGGTTCCACAAGCGTGGAATCGAGAACCGGACGGTTCAATTCTGACCAGGTCTACCTCGGTCTAAAAGACAACAAAAAAAGAAAGCTGATGAACAATGTCAAGATCAACTCTTGGTGGGAAAATATGTTATCATGTCAGTTTGATGTTTTGTTAGTAAACAAAACAAGAAAGATAATATGTCATTTATCTTCATACTTGTTTATTATATGTGCATAAGCGTTTTCCAATATGTTGTGGCAAGCAGAACAACAAAGGATGGTACATAGGCTGAGTTTTGGGAGGAACATCAAAATTTCCCACCTCATTTTTGTAGACGACAGCCTTATTTTTGCGAGAGCCTCAATTGACGAGAGTAGACAATTGAAGTCTATTTTTGATAGATATACATAAGTATCTTGGTAGGTTTTCAATTATGAAAAATCCTCAATTTTCTTCAGCAGCACTCAAGAAAGACTCAATGATGCAATTAGAAAAATATTTCAGCTAAAGATAGTGTCGATACATGAGAAATACCTTGGATTACCATCCATGATTGGGAGGAAGAGTAATAGTTTTTTCAATGAAGTCAAGATGAGAGTATTAGGAAAAATATCTAGATGGCAACACAAGTTCTTTTCAAGTGGTGGAAAAGAGATCATTATCAAGGCTATAAAACAAGCAATACCAGCCTTTTCAATGAGTGTTTTCAGAATACCTTTAGCCTTTAGGGATATGCGAGGACATACATAGAGCTATTGCGAGGTTTTGGTGGGGATCCAAGGAAGAGAAAAAAGGCATTCATTAGGTAAGGTGTGAGAAGTTATGTCAAGCAAAACGTAGAGGAGGGCTTGGTTTTAGGGAACCATTTTCCTTCAACCATACATTTGTAGCTAAACAGGGATGAAGAGTAATTCAATTCCCAGAATCTCTAGTTGCTCAAATGTTAAAGGAAAGTTATTATAAACACTCTGACTTTATGCATGCAAAAATTGGCTCAACCCCTCTTTTGTTTGGAGAAGCATCATGTGGGCAAGACAAGTACTTGAAAAGGGGGGTCCATGTAGAATTGATAATGGAAGTCGAGTAGGGATAAATATAAACCATGGGATCCCTAGGCCTTTAACCTTTACACCAATAATGAAACTGACTATACATATGAGGCTATAGTTATTGAGCTTATAGAAGCAGGGAATATCTGGAATGAAAAGCTTATAAAGGAAAAGTTCAGAAATGAAGATGCAGAAGCAATAATAGCGATCCCCATTCCTAAACAGTCGAGACCAGATCACCTAATTGACATTATGACAAGAAAGGCCAATACGTGGTTAAAATGGATATCAAATAGCCCTCAATATTGAAAAAATAGACAACTTTATTGAATTAGAAGAAGTTAGCAATCACCAGAGCATTATTTGGTCTCTCAACATCTCAGATAAGATCAAGATATTTATGTGGAGAGCGGCTAAAAATCTATTACCTTCGGTTGTAAATATTTGTAAGAGGAAGGTACTACATGATCCTGTAACATTCCGGATTTTCAGAACTGTTCCAGAAGATTCCCGGACTGTTGTTTTAGTCTCGGAGCATGATGATAAGGAAGAATAAGAGTTTAATTGATGTTATATGAATTGAAATATTATTTTAATGAATTTTCGTCGTGTTGGAAAACGCGTGGGATCAAAAGTCAGTTACGTGATTTTCGTAAAACGCGTAAAGTTTACTGTTATGGTCACAAAAGGAGAAAACAAACTCCGATTAAGCTGATTTTTGGATAATTGGACTCATTTTTCCGATACGAACAATTTTCGTGTTGAACACTTTTCGAGAATCGCATCAGAAGGGCTCCAAAATTGCGATATTCCAGAAGGTTCTAGATAAGGGACTGATTTGTAAATTCGCAGGGACCAAATTGATATTCTCCAGGAAAGTATATAAAGCCTCATAGTTTCACTTAATTGCAGAAATGGGCAAACCCACCAAATAGCCTCACCCGACCCCCCCCCCCCCCGTCGCTTTTGGAGATTGCTTCGCCGGCGACGACTCCGGCCACGTCAGGCCGGCGCACCGATGGCGACGTGACCTTCCGACGATGAGGAGCATCTTGGTGGCCGGCGATCGGCCGTTTAACAACCGGCAACAGTGGAAATCGGCGTCGGCAGTGGCGTGAAGAGGTTAGGTCGATCCCGGCTCGTCGGGTCGTTTCACGAGCCGTGCTAAACCCGCCAAATCGAAGCCCTCGGCGAGTACTACGAGCGTGTGGAGTCGGTTTCGCCGAACAACGGCCGGAATCACGTAAAACGAGAAGAAAAGCGTCGGTGAACAGTAAACCCATGTTGAACAGTACCTCCGATCGGAATTCTGATCACACCAGCGCGTTCGTATGGCCGTCGGGAGTCCGGATATGGCCTCGGAATTTTGGTACGACTCTTCGTTTAGAAACTGATATTTTAAAGTGTATCGTATTATATTCGGATGTTTCCGGTAGTTTCGTAATTTAGCGAATTGCGTGTTTATGAATTGGATATGTCTTAGTATGTTAAAACGATAAATGTGGTAGAATCCGGGGTGAAACGGACGAGATATGATCGATCCGGTAGTAATAGCGAGATTCCGGTAAAACGGCGTTTCTCGCGCGATTGAGCGTAGATAGTCGTAAATGTAGTTATGATGTAATTATGGTATTGCGAGGGTAATTGGGTAATTTCGATTTAGTTCGGAGGGTTCGAGACCCTTCCGTAGCGTTTGCGGAAACTTTTCCGCAAGTTTCGCCGCAAACGCGTAAAATGAGAATTTGACTTACCTAGCTAGTTTAGAATGTTAAGTGAGCATGTACTAGAGTAATGGAGATTAGATCGTAGTATCAGAGATGTTTCGAGTGTTTCGAGGAAAGTCCGTAGTGTATAGTAGATAAGTGGAAAGTACCGCAAACAGCGGTTCTGACGTATGTTGTGATTTGTTTTGGCAGATCGGACCCGGATCGCGGGCACTTGTGTAGCCAGGTAAGTAACTCATGCTTTGTTTACTTAAGAAGTTATCGTTGAACAAGAGTAGAACTATAATAAGGTTATATGTATATAACACTTTGAGAGAATTAATAAATGTATATATATGTGTATATAAAGATGATCGTAGGAGACAGAAGCTAGTGGACTAGTATAGATAAGAGAAAGCAATCATAAGTAGAAATATGAGTTAAAGATAAACAGAAGTATTTAGAGGCAAAGAGAAATGTACATAAGTATGAATCGGTTTACGTATATACAGATGGAGCAAGTGAATGATTGTTATAGTTATGAATATAATCTAATAAAACCTGGGTATGGGGGGGTTTGTAGAAAAACTACACCTTAGGGAATGGGACTAAAGTTATCAATGAGATAAATATAGAAACATTACGGATCAACTAGGTCATGTGTAAAACCAAGAATGTTTGAGATAGCTAGGAAGTTTATGTAATAGATATAACCATAATGAGTGTGTGATTATACAAATAACTTATTATGTACGTAATGAGTGTAATAGCTTAGAAGTGATAATATAAAGGGATAAGTGTGAATTAGTAAATATCTGAGTTGATGCGTTTGGGCAGACATGAGTGCGAGTGTAGAATATTACACAGGGACGAGTATATATATGCATGTATCAAGCAGTATAAGCATTGAGGTATATATATAAGATAACTAGTATGAATACAAGATAAATAGTATGTATATTGCTGGAGGAAGTAAATAAACTAGTGGATGGTAAGTCGTAGTTTGCATAAAAGTAATTTGATGAATGCTTAAACGAATATAGAGTAGATGAACATATAAATATAGGTAAATGAATTTATGAACTGAAGATTTGATGTTTGCATATAGGCGATGTTTGTTGTATTAGGACAGTTTTGATGACGCAAGTATGCATAACTATGAAACTTATGATATTAGATTCATGTTTGATTAGTGAAAGTCTATGACCATGTAAATGTGTACATACATGATATTATCTGAAAACATAGTTAGTATAGTAAGAAACCTGTGGATACATATGCATATACATATATATTGTGTTGAGATTTCCAACCGTAGATCAAAGTTACGAATGTTTTTCTTTTTAGAATTCAGAGTGTTTTAAACATATGTTTTCGAAAGCTTGAAAGAACCGTATTTCAGAAAAATGATTCTTTCAGTTTTGAGATTTTGATGAGCTTGAGTTTTCTGGTTTTCGGGGCATGAGGTAAAAACTCACCCCAGTATGTAACTTCAGATATAGCTAGAATTGACGGATACAGATAGCATGTGCACATGTTGAGGACTGAGGGGACGCTCTCAGATCCTCCCATATGGGCTAGGGAGACGGCGAGATATCACGCCCCTAGACCCCCAGATTATGAGACAGTAGTGGCATGTTTTGGGGGACGACGATACCTAACGCCCCAAAGTCATGGATTTTCACTTCTGCCTCCAGATAGGCGTATGAGGGGTCGGACGATACGTAACGCCCTCATACGTCCAGGTTTTCAGACAGAGACACAGATTACAATTCAGATTCAGTTTATTGTTTCAAAATAAAGTTTCCAGTTTTCAGATTTGGAGCTTTTGGATTTCAGATTTTGTACTACTGATTGACTTTCAGTTTTTAGTCTTCGAAAACCAGATTATAGTTTACAGTTTTCAAAAAAACAGATTTTAGAAACGGTTTCTAGAAATTGAAGATTTGATGGAGGTTTTCAGTAAGTTCGATTTTAATATTAGTTTGCAGAAAAAGGGTTTTCAAGAAGTATTTTCTAAATTGTACTACATGATAAAGTTTGATAATAATTCACATGTCATGCATCTAGATTGCATATGCTAGTTATCATTGGGAAGCATATAGTTGGTGTTAATACATGTGACAGGCCTGTATCATTGTGCATAACACGTTAAAGCAGATAAGGTTTACAATCTTGCATATGATCTTGTGTTCTAGTAGTTCATCAGAGAGGCTTATAGTGATGTTAGTACATGACAACATGATCACATTCATGTAAGTATTTGACAGATATTTGTATGTAGTGTATGCCGTCATACCATGAGTTTTATTTGAATATTGAGGTAAGGTTACATAACTCTATGTATATATATGGTACGTGATTGATAGTAGTTGTGATGAATATGATAATTTATATTACCGGTTTGATGATATTTCAATGAAATAAGAAAGAGATAACTATAACAGGTGTTCCAACTTGACAGATATAGGATGAATAAGATGGTTAGAAAATAGGTAAGTAGCACAGTAAAAGCATGAAGAGTTTTGGTAAAGTGGTTGTTGTTATAGAAACTTGACACGTGATGAAATGCTCGTATTGTAAATGTTAAATAGAAATTAAAGTATGTATTTGATCAGACTAAAAGGTTGGATGAAAGTGTAAGGTCTCTATAGTGGATAAGAATTGTACAGCTAAGTCAGAATTTGTGATTAATGCATGTTTACAGTTTAAGATAAGTTAAGATTCTTAATGAAACAAAAAAAAAATGAAAGTTGTTGTGTTTATGCGAAATGAGAGCATGATTGTTTACTGGGTTATTATGACTCATATATTTTCTGTTGTAGTTTGGCAGGTTAGTAGCAGTAGTTCGGTGAAGACTTTGAAGACGGTGGATCGCCCCAATTGCAGTCAAGAGAGTCATGGGTCGAGATTATGGGTCCTCACGGCCCTTTGTATAGTTTTCTTTAAATTTTGTGTTTGTATTATTTGAGTAAAGAATATGTAATAGTGTAGTTGTCATCTTGAATTCTGGCCGGAGGCCAAGTAGTTTTTATTTTGTTCTTTGAGTTCAGGCCTGAGGCCTTGATTTTGTTGTTGATGTTCCGGCCTGAGGCCGATGTGTTGGTTCTTGTTGTATGTGGATGCTGGCTATAGGCCATGTTGCGTGATATTACGAACACATCATGCCGAAATTTCGTTAGAATTAGAGGCTTATGGAGATGGGTTCTCCTATCTCATGCCGGTAGCATCCTGGCCTAGGCGGGATGTTACAGATCCGGTGTGTATGATATGTAAAAATGGAGTCGAGAGCATTGTGCATGCGCTCATTACATGTAAGGCAGCAAGGAAAATCTGGAAAGCTACTCCATATTCTTAGAACATCCAGGGAGCTGTTTGTGATGACATCCTCATTGTATTGGAGAGACTGTCTAGGAATCCCTGTAAAACAATTTTGGAAGTGTTAGTGGCAATTTTTTGGGAGATCTTGCAGGTTAGAAATGTTGGGATTTTAGCGCGGGCACAGCGGAAGCTCGCGGTTCGGGTGAAATCGTAATTTTAAAACTTTTTAAATTACCGAATAAATTATTCAATATCCAATAAGAATAATTCAATTATATTTCACCTAAACATATTTATTCGATATCAAATAACGACATAAATAGTTAAGAAACATAGCGAAACTTTTACGAAAATGTTTTTCCGCAAAATGGCATAAAACACGTTTTTGACCAAACCGACCACCCAATGCATATGAGGGCTGCCCAGGTCAGCCCCAACAGTACTATGGCAGTTCATGGGCTACTCGAACAGTGACCAATTCACTGTTTGGGCAGCCGTCACCCGGTTGGCTCAAAAGTCACCTGGTAACACCGTTTTTCACCGTTTTCACTTATTTCAACTCCGAAATAATTTCCGACAATTGTTCCAATACCCAAAACACATCCAATATATTTATATGACATTAGTTTCATCATTATAAATCCATTTTTTCATATTTGATCCAGAAACCAAAAATATCAATATTTCATGCTTTAATCCAATTTTTCTAAACATTAATCACATTATTCACAACACAAATCCATGCCACCACCAATGAAGCACCCAAAAATAATTATAGGCATTACAAGAGTGTTCATAACACTCTAGAATGACAACATATCATCAAATGATCAAATTGAATAATATTATAATAATATCATTCAATTCTACTTCACACATGCACGAAGCCTTTTAATCCATCTTCCAAATCAAAAAACACCCAAATTCTTAAGAAAAGAAAAAACCCTAGAATCTCTCTAGATGCCCAAGAACAAGAAACATGCTTTCTAATCTTAGGGATATTGAGGATTAACTTTGATCTCTTAATTTTCTTAAGCTATTTCTTGATTTTCTTCACTTTTCCTTCTTGAATCATCAAGAAAATTTGGAGATCTATTTGGAAGAAGAGTTTCGGCCAAGGTAAGCCATGAAACTCAAAGAAAAAAAAAATTCTCTTTAAAAATCCCATTGCCGACTTAGAGGGGGCATTTTTATCATTTTTGGAAAAATTAATTTGATCCAAAATCAAATAAATAAATCATGCCACATGGTACCACTTAATAATAAACATGTGTGATAACAATTATCACAAATGAAAATTATTTAATTAAATTAAATATAAAGTTAAAGTAGTCAAAAATTAAATCTAACACTTTAACCTTAAATTTAATGGCATATGTAACCAATAATAATTAAATATATATTTCATAACAATTATGAAATATATATATCATTTAATCATCTAAATATTTAACATTTAAATATCTAAATAATTAATTAATATAATTATTAATCCATATGTATTTTATTTACATTAAATAAAATACATATAGAAGTGACATGTGTCAAAATCTCATTTGACAATTAATTAATGTGTATCTAATCAAATTATGTATCAAATACAAATACATAATAATTACGATTGACCAAAAATGCCCTTATGCATGTATTTTCGTTTAACCGTTTAAACGATTCGAATTAACTCATTTAATCCGGTGAAGTATTATAAATAATCTGTATTATTCATAAGACATTGCCCAAGTGCTCAACGAGTACACTTCATATTATGGGACTCTCTAAGTTTAGGTTTATCCGTCACGAAATCCAATTTCATATCCATAATTCACCCACTCATGAATTATGACGACCACAGATAATCTCCCTAAACTATGCAAGTCGATGTCATTGCATACGTATAATCCCTCCGTCACAGGCTATCCATATTATACCTGGGATATAGATAAGAACGTCAAATCCTTATGGTATAATATAGTCGACTTTCAAATTTATGATATCTAAATAACACTCGAACTCGCTTCCGAAGTTATACCAAGGCCATGGATTTACTATATCGCAAACACGTGTAAGAAACATATGCCATGTACACAGGACTGACATATTATATCTTGATACACACTGGATATCATGAGCATCAGTCCACACCCAACGAACAGGCAGAGGTCTGATCTAAATAGATCGGTGACGTGACTACCATCAAAGTGTGGAGGATAACTCATATATCGACTGTGATATCTCAAGTCGAAGGACCACTATGCTCGCTCAACTCGAGAATATTCCTATTGACGTTGGTGTACCATCTATTAGGAAATCTTCAGTGAGCCGTGACATTCCCACTGCATCTTTTCTGACTTTATTTGACGTAGACCATCTAACGTCATAATTAGACTCAAAACTAATTTGATTCTAATGGTTGCGGACTATATCTTCATAAATAATAAACTTGTTCTTAATATCTCAAAGATAAAGAAGAACGTGTTTCAAGACACGTCCTATGGTCTAGAAGGTATCAAAATAATTCGTAACAATTATGATTAAATTGATATATTTAATTCACATAATATAGTATTCATTATGCCATCATCCTATAATGCGTAAGATTGACTAGACATTCTAATCAATTTCTCTTTCGACAAATGAACCATCATTTACGAAAGATGAATATTATATATAAAATACACGCTAACTGTCAAACAGTTATACTAACTGCCACATAAATAGTCTTGATATGTCCTTCATTAGATCATATCTAATGCACGACTAATGAGAGTATCTCACAAGTCTCTTATTTTATATCATATATAAAACTTTATATCAATTATAACAGATACTACTCCCACTGCATTCACGAAGAAAAGAAGAATCAGAATATATAATACTAGAAAGAAATTTGTACACTCCCACTGACCCTACTATTTGTACGAGCCAAATTTAGGCCCAAGGGTAAAATCATCTATTCACTTCAAACCTAATACCAGGTGAGGCCCAAAACGATAACCCAGCCCATTAAACGTTAAATCATTTACAAAAGCAAATCCAATAGCTTAAAGACAAACCCCCTTAATTATTCACCGACTGTTTCTCTCTTTTCCTAAACACAATATATATTATCACATGTAAATATTCTTCATCACCAAAAGATGAAATCCAGAGCACGGTTTGGGCTCCTTTGCTAGAAATGTCAACACGCTGTGGGCCCATTGACAGCTTCTGTTATAGCTATAAAGTAATCTCTTCCAAGTCTATAAAAAGAGACATAACTCAGCATAGAGGGGGGCAGGATTTTCTCTCTTACAAGCTTATGCACTCTGACACAAGCCCTCTGAGCTCTCCATTCCTTCAAACACTTGTCACCGCCCTCACGGCCGCCCAAAGAGAACAAGGTAACAACAAACCTTGCTTTCACATTTTGCATATTTACTGCTCATTTCATACTACTGACTTGAGCGTCGGAGTGCCCTTGGCACCCACCACACCGGTGGGTAGTCTACTCCCGCTCACTCTACCTTTGTTTTACAGGATCGCTAGTGCCCCCAATCTATAAATTCTCGATTGTGGACCTCGGTCAAAATCCAGCATCCACAATTTGGCACCCACCGTGGGGCCTTAGCGATTCATAGCAGACAAAGATATCTCAGTCTACGATTCCTAAAACGCAACTACTCATGGCTTCAAGCAATAAGCAAATTCCATATCACATGGCCACATAATTAACCACTCTACCAAAGCAATTACGATCATTGGAAGAGGAAAATATCACCATATGTAGCTCCAGTATTAATCCAGAAGCAATAGGAGCAGAATTCTTCAACATCTCAAAGGCGTGAGGCCAACCACCCAATGCTAAGAAAAAAGTTCAATTAAATAAAAACTCACTACCCATAATGCAAATAAGCCACGCTACATCACATGCAAAATAGGAATCTCCTCAAACATGCACACAACCCAATATAGCAATCCACTCACCAAAGCTCCATTTGACACTTCATGCATATATGTCTAGCATTGGATAGATATCTCATTCGACATGGAGCTCAGAATGTTTGGCATAGACAGATGCTCTATTCGACATTACACTCAGCATGAGGCGAATGTCCCATTTGACATGAAATGGAGAAAGACTGACATCAATTCCATTCGACATTGCCCACATACGTGACATATGCATACATTAGTATATCATACATTCTTTAAGTAAATGAGGGATCATGTATCAATAGAAGATAAGCTTGCAAAATGGTCCACGCCATCACGCCATGAGCCAAATCCGAGAGGCCAAAAAAAATGCACTCCTCTGGTCCTAATACAAGACGAGTAATAAAGTCATGTAGAATGACCACATCCATGCGCATGCTTCAAGAAAGCCACGTGACATGGCCAACTTCACGCAATGAAGGCCCACGAATTAACAGCCCATCCGCATAACACATGTATGCTTAAAAATGTCATGTGAAATGCTGCCTCACGCAAAGGACGAAATCCCACATTGAGAAGCTTTCAGTTTGGGCCCAACGGGTTCTTGGGAAGATGTTGAAGAAGGTGAGCTCGAAGATCAGTCAGCAGCAGAGGATTGTGTCGAAGAATTTCAGGATTGAGTGAATATGATGAGGAGAATCAGACTTCTATGGACAGATGGGGAGGACTGGCGTACGACACGTCAGATGATCAACATGATATTACTATAGGGAAGTGAATGGTTGACACATTGTTCCAAGCTCCCATGGAGTCTGGAACTCACTACACAGTCATGAATTCATACGACTACATCAGCAAAGCTCTCCGCCACTACAACTTGGACAACAATATGAATGGTTCCTACATTGCTCCTGCATATTTATGGGTAAGGAATTGGAAAAAAAGAGAGGCTCACGCATAAATAAAAAATTGAAAGAAAAGAAGAAAGCTTTACCGAGGAAGGAAATTTCGATTTAAAGAAGAAAATAAAATCCAACCGCATTACTTGACTTAAAAAAAGAGGAAAATTGAAAAATTGGAATTGATTGATTAAAAGAAAAAAAAAGAATTCAGAAGGAGAAATGGGCCCAAATACTTAGGTTTTCCAATTTTCTTTTACTAAAAGCAACAAGTAGGAGAGCCACACAAGCATTGAAAAGAATGGTATATAAAAGAGAATTGTTGAACTTAGAAAGCTATTGGACCATGAAAGAAGACTTTGAGAAGGAAGCAAATAGCTTGCAACGTGGGCCCCCAGCGTTCGCATGAGGTTTGAAATTGTTCTGGTAATTAAAAAGCCTGCAAAGTCATGTGATGAAAAAAAAAAATTAAAAAGAGGAAATGAGAGAAAACACCATTGCCTAGCTAGTTGTCCAAAAAAAAAATGACCCATGTGCCAAGCGCCAAAGCTGCACAAAGAGCATGACAAAACTGCCAAGCACACACGCCAAGCTAGCCCATACGCATACTATGCACAGAATTGCCACGTGAGCACAAAGAAGCCACACTCTCCAGCCATTCAACGACCTCATTCGACACAACACAAACGAAGGTTTAGCACGAGGCAGAGGTTCCATTCGACATGGATGAAGGCTTACATTTGGTAGATTTTCATTCGACACGTCATGGATGAATTATCTTCTCCATATGACAAGACATGGATGTCACCATCAGGTTAGTCATCATCTTCATGCTACATTGATTTAATATTACCAACTTCATACTACTTAGGGAATCTTTGATCATGCCTAGTAGAATGAAAAACTCTCTTGGATCTCCTTTATGTCCAATCGACCAACCTTTATCAGGTTAGGTAGTATGGAAATTCTGTGTGACTTTCATCAAAGTTCATTCTATTGTAGTATCATTGACCTTCTTCAGGTCTTGTATAATTAGTAATGACCTTGATAGGCATCCATCTCTTCCATACTACATATGAGGATAATCATCTCCACACTATGTTTGGAGATTATCATCCACTCTAGACTATATGGATGAATTTCCATAAACTCTAGAAAGCATTGGAAGAGCCCCATGAACCTTCACCAGGTTCATTCGACCGTAGTCTCCTAACCTTCATCAGGTCAGGTAGAATGAAATTTCCTTAGACCTTCTTCAAGTTTATTTGACAGTAGTCTCATGTACATGTAGTATCAAATTCTCTTGAACCTCTATCAGGTTCAGTCAACCAATCTTTATCAAGTTTGGTGGTATTAAGATTCTCATAGACATTCATTAGGTTCATTCGACCGTGTCTCATGGACCTTTGTCAGTTTCATTCGACAATAGTATCATGGATATGTAGAATGGAGATTTATTTAGTCATTTCATCAAGTTCATTCGACCATAGCTTCATTGACCTTCATCAGGTCTAGTAGAGTGGTGATTCTCATAGACATTCATTAGGTTCATTCGATCGTACCTTTGTCAGGTCCATTCGATAATAGTATCATGGATAGGTAGAATAAAGATTCTCATGCACCTTTATCAAGTTCATTCGATCGTAGTCTTCTGACCTTCATCAGGCCAGGTAGAGTGACGATTCATATGGACCTTCATCAGGTTCATTCGACCGTAGTCTCATTTCCTTCATCAAGTTAGGTAGAATGAAGATTCACTTGTACTTTCATCAAGTCCTTTCGATAGTAGTCTCGTAGAAGAGAGAGAAGTGATGATTTTCATCAAGTTCATTCCATTATAGTATCTGTTGGTTTCTTATTAGGTCCCAAGATCATGAAATCAAGCAATGAAACACATGAATACACTTCAAAGGAGGTGCGGAATATACTCACATTAACCGGATCTTGCGACGCGAAGAACAAGCCACTTCTTCCTCCTTGTTGAAGCTCAAAAGTGAGCTCACTATGGCAGTGGGCTGCTCGGTTTTGGGCTGGTTTGCTTCCTCCATGATCGGCCTTTGAAGACCTCCATTGAAGCTCCAAGCTTCAAGCTCCAAAATTGATTCCAAGCTCATGTGTTCACTGCCCTATCACCTTTGTATAACTCATGGTGTGCTAGCACTTCTTCTTCTTCTCTGCTTCTCACTGATTCGGTCAAAACCAGAAAATGGAGAGAAGAATCGGCTCTAAGCCGTTTGAGGAAGAAAGAAATAGAGGGGGGAAAAATGGTTTCCAAGAAACCGTATACCATGTGAGAGAGAGAAAAAGAAAATGCTTTTTTGTTTATATATTTATTTTATTTTCCAAAAACAAAACAAATATACAAAAAACAATTTTCATTTATAAAAAAAAAATCAAAAATCAAAAAGCAAAAAGCAAAAAGCAAAAAGCAAAAAGCAAAAAGCAAAAAGCAAAAAGCAAAAAGCAAAAAGCAAAAAGCAAAAGCCATCAATGCTTTTCAACTACCACATCACTATTCACATCAATAAATCAATCAAGTGACAAGTTGTCACATCACTCAAAGTGACTAATGATTTGACGCTTGATGTGACTAGCTATTTGACGCTTGATTTGACTTGCGTGCCGCGCTCGAATTCGAAATACGAATGCGCTCGCAAATAATACCGGGTTCGGGTTCGCTAATTCCAAATTAACGAATTTTCCGTCGCGACGTAATTAAATGATTACGCTTAGCGAAATCACTATTCACGTCACTAACGAATTAATTCTAAATTAATTCGTTCGCCCGAATTAAAATCTAATTTCGATTCCGCGTCGAAATCCAATTTCGTATAATATATCAAATATATTATTTTATCGATTAATTCCAAATTAATCGTTCTCTCTCTTTAATTAATATTTTATCCCAGATAAAATATCTCCGTAATTAATCCCAGATTAATTTTCTCTCTCTTCTAATCAATCCCAGATTAATTAAAGTGCGAGTCATACATCATCGGTGAATCTTCGGGAAGCTACCCATGAGATCCCCGGATATATTGGCAGTAAATTCGGTCGTCGGACTATCTGAACACGTAAGTACCTCGTACTACGTTTGTACCGATTTACAAGACAAGGTTGGCTTCTAGCAAAACCCCATGCCTACCCAATTCTATAGAAATATCCTTATAGGAATATTAGATCTATATCAAGCGTAGTATACCGTAGTATTGCGTATTTCGATCCAGCATCAGACGATCACGTGCTAGGCCTGGGGGTGGAATTGTGTCTGCCCCGTACGAAGCACATATCAGATGTCTGGTAACTAGTCTCTACAATCGGATAGACATGACCTAGTCATAATATCCCGATAGCTCGAGCATGTAAGAGAACGAGTTTCGTATCCTATGTGACCATCATTTCCATATGACTGGAGTGATACTTCCGTCTCAACATCACACCCAACACTCTACGATTCTCAATATACCCAGCATTGGCGTACACAGAACCTGTTAAAGCCCTGGACGACCTTAACTAAAGTATATTGATTATCGTAAGCATTAGCGGTGCAAGTCTCAGGTTAAGACCAAATACATCTACCCTGATTGCAGACTCCCATAGACACATAGTCATACTACCAATGAGATTCCGCGGGGGTCTATCCAGAGCGAAGCTGTTTCCCGTACCATCGGTAAAACACAACCTCCTATTACACTTGCATGAGTATCATATACCCAAATATATGAGAACTATGCCGTTTTGCCCTCACAAACGCGCACAATTGTAATACTAGTCTCTTACGTATTTATCGATGTCCAATCTCGATAATACTCTGACTATGGATATTTAATGATTTATCCTTCGTGGACTGATACTGTCTCATATCATTCTCCGTCCAGGAACAAATCATTATATATATAGGTGATCTAATCACAAATGATAAGAGTGCAATCTCTTTTTTCATATAGTTAATTTGTACAACAACACCATGATCTGTACAAATAGTGACGCTATGGGTCATAATTGTCCAACAATCTCCCACTTGGCCTATAGCTAGTCACTCGAGTGCTTGACACCCGAACTATGTACGGTTGGCTCAAATTGCTGAGAAAAACTTTCGTCAGCGGATTTGTATGAATATCATCTTGATACGATTTATTCGATCATCACATCACCACGATGTATGATCCGAACGAATCAGATGAATAGTTGAAGTATGTATCTGGATCGTTGATGAGACCATTAATTCTTTAGCATGTGCTGACGCCTAGCTCAGCTGCTAACAGAACTATATCTAATCTAATTAGATATTATCGACCCCAGAAGACTTCTATTGTTGCCTCAGCTGCTACAATTAACCTGCATTTGTTGTTTATTCGGTAACAGTATCTTGCTTGGAAGATTTCCAGCTCACTGTACCGTTATTAAAACTGTATGGTACCGTTTGTGACTTTTAGTCGTCTTTATCGGTTATAGGAAACTTGCTTCAGTGATCCCAGTCACTTCAAGTTCTCCTTCTCCATAGACTAAGATAGCATCTTTAGTTCTCTAAGATACTAACGGATGTTCTTAACATCAATCCAGTAACTATCACTCGGATTGGCCTGTTTGTGAATCTATATGCTCAAAGCGTATGAGACACCAGGTCGCGTACATTTTTCAATGTACGGTTCCATGGAGAGTTTTCGAAAGCCAAGCTTTCGCCGATAGTTATTTTATGGGAATATCATTTCCAAGAAATGACGTATTACCATTACTTTATAGGACAGCTACTGTTAGTGCGCTCCCACTAACCCTCTTATATACACAAGAATCATTTTCGTTTTCAATTAAATCATAAATCATTATGATTACATCAAAACGATAATTCCAAGACCTAATGCTTGCTTCAATCCAATCATGGATCGAATAAAAAATATTATCCAAATGGATTTACCGTGGCAACAGGTAAAAGGTTGAATCATAATCAACACAATGTTGATAACGATATCTTTCCGTTAAAAACCTAGCTTTATACGTTAGTATGTTGCCATCCATGTACGTCTTCCTTGAAGACTCATAGTACCAGTAGACACAGTGCCTTGTGGTACATCAACTAGTTCTAAACATGTTGATATACATGGAATCTATTTCGGACTATATGGCACTTTGCCATAATTAGGAGTCGATACCTTGTATCACTTCCTCATACGTAGTCAGTTGGTATACCTCAAAAGATAGACATCTTTATGAGGTGAGATCAGAAACCCATACCTCAGGTTATTTTCTAACTCTCTCCGACCTACGCGGTTCTTGTGTATTCGAAGATTAATGGTTTAGTTTCATCTTTGATGAACTATTTATATTCCATTAAGATTCGGTGCCTCGAAAAGTATTACTATGATTTTCATCGATTTATACTATCCTCCCATTTACCACTGCATATCGGTATTCCTCTTAGGAAAACCACATGGTGAGCAACAATCTAATTGTTCTCATGTGAGATGTATAAGTACTATACTTATGGTATCCCTAGGATAACTTACATTTGGCACTTATCCAATTTGGGTTCTTGTTTGGTATCATCCAAACGTATGTCTGACATACCCAAATTATCAGGAATGTGAAACCCGGTTTCTTTCCCTATCATATCTAATATGATATCTGCAAACAGATTTTAATGGAACCTTATTCAAAATAAGTTCTTGCACTGGTTAATGCTTATCCGTTGAAGGAAATGGTAGCTCAGAGCGACTCGTGATTAACCTTATCATGTCTAACAATATTCGGTTAATCTTGTTCGGACACACCGTCAAACTGACGTGTTCCGGGAGGAGTCCTATTTGAAAGAATACTATACTCTTTCAAGTATACGAGAAACTTATTGCTTAAGTATTCTCCATTACGGTCTTACCGTGATGGTTTAATACTTTAGCCGATCTGTTTGTCTATTTCGTGTCGAAACTATGAAAGTTTCCGATTTGTGTTTCAAAAGAAACACACAACCATACGTGATGCCACATCCGTAAAGGTCACGAAATATTCATATCCACATATAGCCTAGCTAGACATGGGCCCACTTACTTCACTATGAACTAGGGCTATCAGATCGGTGGTAGTTACACTTTTACCAAGTAAATAGTGTTTTAGACACTTTACCCAATAAACTAGATTCGTAGACTTTATTTGATTGGGATCAAATAAGTCATGGTACCCGCTCTTCAAAAGTTCGGATATAGGATTCTTGTTTAATGTGTCCCAGACAACATTGCCACTTTTAAGTTTCTCCTGATCAAATCAGTTTGAGCTATTTGTTCGTCATGTTATATGTTTGAGATTTTATTTATATTCAAAATATAAATGTTGTTATTCACATCTAATGTGTTTATCTCAATATCATCTTTATATAATAAAACACTTTAGTGTTTTAGAATATAAAGGTACACCCGCATAGGGTTATACACTGATATAAAGATAATGTTTCTAGTCAAACTAGTTACATTATAACATTTTCCTAATTTAAGTACTAACCCGAAGGTAATTCCTAAATTCAGGTATTTATGGTTAAAATAGCGACTTTCGTCCCGTTTACAATTCGCAGATATAATCTCAATTGAGGTTAATGAATCCAGATAATTTGGTTGACATAGACATATGGTTCAATTGGGTTAAACTGGGTATTTGTGTCTGACCATCGACAGAGGCTTACACATAATTTAGTGTTCCAGGTTAATAAATCAATTTATTACCCAACTTTAAGATAATCACTTCATCTTTAAAATGATAATAAAATAAATCACAACCTTAGATCTTTGTGTCTTTTATTTTCCTTAGTATTTTCTTTTATCTTTTTATTTATTTATTTAGCAAATCAACAATCAACCAAATCAATCAAGCAATCAATTTCATTCTCCCTTTAATTAGATTTTGTAAATAAATAGATTCAACAATTACTAACAATAGTAGGAATTAAGTCCTCGTGGGATCGATATTTTTATACTACTTGAACGATACGTGCGCTTGCGTTATACGTGTGTGTTTACGCCGGTCAAGTTTTTGGCGCTGTTGCCGGGGACTTATATTTCTTGAGTTATTAATTTTGAAGCTATCCAATTTACTTGTATCTAATTTTTCTTTATTTTTATCTGTAATTTTATCTCTTTATTTTGTTTTCAGGTGATTAAAAAAATGGAACATTATTGGGAGATTGAGAAATCACGAGCTTTACAAGTAGATACACCCCACATTTGGGAGCAACAGTCTGGTTTTCTGAGGCATGTTGTCCAGCCCAACAATTATCACTGGATGCCAGAATCAAGCAATATTACATTTGCTCAACAAAACGCAATGGAGAGATGTGACATATGTAATGGTAACCACCCTAAAGATTATTGCGAATACAATTACCATCCAGGGTGGCAGAACTATCAAGATCCTTCATGGTATGACGAGCCATCACATTTCACAGAACCACATTTTCCATCTTATCCACCATCCATATGCGATTTCCATCAACAACCAGAACCATCAGAAGAAGATCAGTTGATTCACATACTCAAAGATTCGTTCGAGGAACGGGAAGCTCAATTTGATGCACAAATCCAGAGTCAAACGACGTCTATACAGAGGATGACAGATCAAGTTAGACAATTAACAGATAACCTGAATCACATATCTCACGGAGCAAATTCAAACAATACTGAAGAAGCCTTCGAATATCCTCAGATTCATCATGACATCATAACAGAGGATGAGGCTGAGCAGTATCAAGAATCAGAGGTATCAGTTCAGGAACCCAAACCAGCAAAGTCTCAATTTGATTTTTATTATTCTGACTCTGACGATGAAGAAGCTGAGCTGTTAGTACCAATTGAACCAACAAAGGAGGATGAAACTTTTCAGCCTCAAAATGAAGATCTTGGAGAATGCTTTGCACAAATGTTTGAAGAAGATCTACCTGAGCCAATCATTTCACCCAGATCAGAGGATGAAGACCTAAAATCTGACATTTCTTTACATCCTCAGATTGATAAATTTGAAGCATGCATTTCACAGATGACAGATGAAGAGCTAAATGAAGAAATCCTAAAATATATCTGTGAAGAAAAGGTGGAGCAAGAAGAAGAGCAAATGGATGAGCAACTGTCAGACCAAATTGAAAATCCAGAGCATTCAGGAAAAACATCGCTGTATCGGGGAGTACAAATCAAAAATATCACCCAGAAGCTTGATAGAATGGAACTTCCATTCCAAGTCAAGCACCATACGAGACCTCCTAATTTTCTTTCTTTCTTTTCAGGAACCACTGGAGCAACAAGGAGTAAAAAGGTGGCACGAGCACTTAATAGAACAAAATTCTTTTTGCCACTTTTCCGTTGGAATAGACCCTTCAAAAGCAACGCTCACGGGATTGTCTTTAATCGGACATCCAAAACGACATTGAAACCTCCTTAACAGATGAATTTCAGTTACATCTGGCTGAAGACGAAAAATTTAGCGCTAGCAGGGAGGCAACCCATGCAATTTGTTGTAATTTGTTTTCATATTTTGTGTGAACTTTTTAATTTTGTGTGTTATTTTTGTAGGGAAAGGCACAAATGGAGCATTTTAAGACAGAAGGAATGGTGTTTGGCAATCACAAAGAAGAGAAACAATTCATTAGCGAAGGCTAAGTAAAGAATTAATTCTTGAGACGCATCCTAATGGATTTATATACCAAACGAGTGGCGTATTGCGTACACAATTCCATTACCTTAATTATTGCTTTGATTTGCTTTCTGTTGTAATTATCTTTATTTTCGTAGACAGGATCCAGACTTTTTGACCTTTCACGATTTCTTTTGTTGTTTAGCTAACAAACGTCCTCTGGAAGATACTAGTGCTATTATTACTCATCCTTTTTCAAGTACTATAAATTCAGCCCGTCATTGCACTTTTGAAGGCATCCTGATTTGAAAAAGAAATACATAAAAAATGGAAGCCACTTCAAGAAGACGAGTTGAAAACATCTGCGTGTTTTGCGGTAGTAGTGTTGATGTTAAGCCATAATACGTAGAAGCAGCACAGGAATTGGGTCGAGTCTTAGCTGCAAGGAATATGCACTTAATATATGGCGGAGGCAATCTCAGACTTATGGGGATCGTTTCAAAGGCTGTACAAGAGGGAGGCAGTCATGTTTTGGGAATCATCCCAAAATCCTTGGCAGATGCAAATATTATTGAACCATCTAACAGAGAGGAATTGATCGTGCCAGGTATGTCTGAACGACTGGTAGAAACGATTAACCGTGCCGATGCTTTTATTGCTTTGCCAGGTGGCTTGGGCACATTGGAAGAAATTTTTATTGTACTATCTTGGGCGAACCTGAACATACACCAGAAACTGCTTGGACTGCTCAACGTTGATGGATTTTATGATTTTCTTTGTGTGTTTCTTGATGATGCTCGGAGAAATGGGTTCGTGTCAAAACCTATGAAAGAACTCCTCTTTACTGCTAGAACTGCTCCGGATCTAATAGACCAACTCATAGCCTATGAACCACAAGTTGACCCTATCATTTCAAAGATAAATTGGTCAGAGGACGATCGTGGTAAGAGGCGTTGAATTAATCTGGATCTTAACCTTTAATTTCCTGTAAATTTCAGTTAACCAGGTATTATCGTCTAAACTCTTCTTCTATTGTTTAAGACATTGGGGACAATGTCTCATTTAGGTTTGGGGATGGAGGGAATTAGTTGATCGATACCTTGTTTTTAGTTTGTGTGTTGTTTTTATTTTTAGTCCAAAATTTTTCGAAAAATACAAACAAATTTCAAAAATTACAAAAATATTTTGTGTTTTTTGTGTTTTTGTTTTGACTAAAAATGTGAAATTGGTGAGAGGTAGCTGAGTAAGGAGTTCTCACTCCTGATACGTATCTCAAACCATTTATTTCAGAACAAGTTAATTTTTGTTTATTTCATTTAAAATTATTTAATTTGTAAATTCTCCTTAACACTGACTAAAATAGATCTTCATATGCTCAGTTGACAGGTATTATCAATATGCAAGGTAACATACGGACATGAGCTAAAATTGAAAAGTTTGTAATATTCAGTGCTCTAGTTTAATTGGAGGAAGCATCTTAAAAAGCAATGGAGTAAAAAAAAAAAAACGTCCGAGATCCGAGTTATTAAGTCTGTAAGGGTGTTTTAACACCTAGTGCCCTAAAACAACCTAGTTTGGGAGTCATTGGACCAAAGCTCGCTACATGGATCAAAGATGCTGCAAAAATATATATATCTGAAATCTGAGTAATTAAGTCTGTAGGGGTGTCTTAACACCTGATGCCCTAAAGCCAACTGGTTTGGGAGCCACCGACCTAAAGCTCGCTACATAGATGGAAGATATTGTATATAAATAAAAAATAGAGAAAACAATCAAAGAAAAAAAATCAGAAAAATTATTTCATTGCTGCAAAAAGGTGTGAAATCTGATAGAACTTTATGACAAAACTATTACTCTCTTATCAACTGCACTTATGACTGTTGTGGGAAAAAATGAGTTGATTAATATTTTGTTGGCTGTGTATATGGAGAATGGTAAAAATAATCGGAGAATTTATTTATTTAGTAATTTAGAAAGAAACAAAACAACTAGTAACTTGGAGTAGAAATTTCACCTGATTAGTCACTAACTTTTTTATTCTCTTTTCACTTGTCTTTTTGCTTTTGTGTGCATTAGTTTTACTACATTTTTACTCTTGTAAAATGTTTGTGGGTATCATTGCTGTAAACCCTCACGAGACTACAACTCGTCCTCTAGGGACACCTAGGGGTTTAAAGGCTTGTTGCATATGCTAAAAGCAACAGTGATCCCTACGAAAGTGGCTTAGTTAAATTTTATTATGTTATTTTATTCTATGTTTTGCTCGAGGACTAGCAAAATGTTAGGTTTGGGGGTGTGATGAGTGGTAAAACTATCACTATTTCACACTCATTTAACCTTATATTTTGTATAGTTTATTGAGTTTTGTGAATATTTTGATGTGTTTTGTGTTATTTTGTAGATAAATAAAGTTTCAGGACATTCTGGAGGTGATTTGGAGCAAAACTGTGAAAATTGGCAAAAAAAGGGCATTTTGGTAATTTCTCGCGTCGCGACGCCAGGACCTTCAGCGTCGTGACGCCTAACATGCACCGGAGTCTGCTAACATGCGCCGGGTCAACGGGTCAGAATTTGAGAAGTTTGACTTTGCTAACATGCGCCGTGCCACGTGTCACCATCATAGCCGATATACTAACGTACGCCGTGCCACGTGTCATCATCTTATGGTTCCGACACTCACAATTGCCACGTGTACCACTTGTCATCCATGTCATCGCCACATCATCGGTCAACGAGTCAACCTTGCCACGCGCCGTGCCACATCATCGTCCACGTCAGAAGGTCAACCGAGTCAACATGCCACTCCAGTATCAGCCAATCACAGCGTGACACATGTCGCAATCCTACGGTGTCGACAATTGATCTCAGCCGCCTTACCACGTCAGCGCCATGTCATCGCCACGTCAGCTTCATCATTGAGCTCTTAGCCACCTCGCCACGTGTCGCCTTATCTTTTTATCCGAATCACCACGTGTCAAGCCCTCAGTATGCCACGCATCACTGTTCTGGCGTCGCGACGTGGAGACCCTTGGTGTCGCGACGCTGGAAGCTTCCCCGGTAATGGCGCCAAGAACTTCATCGGCATAAACACACACGTATAACGCAAGCACACGTATCGTTCAAGTAGTATAAATATCGATCCCATGATGACTTAATTCCTACTATTGTTTTTAAATGTTGAATCTATTTATTTACAAATATCTAATTAAAGGGAGAAGAGAATGATTGTTTGATTGGTTGAATGTGGTTTTGCACAATAAATAAATAAATAAAAAGACAAAAGAAAATACTAAGGAAAAAAAATAAAAAGACTCAAAAATCTAGGGTTGTGATTTATTCTAATATCATTTTAAAGATGAAGTGATTATTTTATGTTTGTGTAATAAATCGGTTTACTAACCTGGAACACTAAATTATATAAAAGCCTCTTCCGATGGTCAACTACAAATACCCAGTATAATCCAATTGAATCATATGTCTATGTCAACCAAATTATCTTGATTTATTAAGATTAAGTTCCAATTATGGCTACCCCCGCCCGACAGGTATATTCATATCCTGTAAGGAAATCTATTAAAGGGTTATCTATCCTCAAGGAAGATCGTGGGCTATTGAGTCTAAGGCTGAAACCTAAAATCCATATGTCTAGTTCATTTTAGATTTACCATATCAATCTTATTGTTGATCAGACAACAAGAAGCATTAAGCTTAAGACTTAATAAATAAACCTTTAAATTACCCAAACTATAAAATAATCCCTTATAAATCGAAGATATTAAAATTCATCACAACCCGAGATTACTTAACACATGACTAGTAAAGACTTAAAAGTAAAAGACATAAAGTAAAGGCTGAAAAGTAAAATAAAATAAAATTCTAAGGTAAAAAGAATTACTTTTACTATTTACTAATTTAGATATCTCCCATAAAATAATATATAAACTTGTGATAATATTACCAACCGACCAATCTGGCGGTATCCTGATTAAGTCAAATTAAGTCCAACCAGCCATTAAGGCGGAACCAAAATAAACCTGCCATATAGGCGGTAAGGGAATTAAATTACCAACCGACCAATCTGGCGGTATCCTTGATTAGTCAGGTTTAAATCAGATTAAAATGAATTACCAACCGACCAATATAGTGGTATCCCTTATTAAGTCAATATTTTAAACAGTGAATATATTATTTTTAAGGGAGATTAATTTAAATAGTAATAATAAAAGAATTACCTTTCACCCTAGTAGGGGGAAGTTACTTCATCATGGTGAATAGTAAAAACTGTAAAAAGTAAAAAGTAAAAATTAAATTACTATTATTACAAAACGTAATTAAAATTATTTACAAAACTAAAAACTTAAAAAAAATAAAAAAACTAAAGAATCTAGAGAGAGAAACGCTCTCTTTAGATGGAATACAAGAGAGAGAATGGTACAAAAAATTCTGAAATCTCGAGCTCAATTTATAGGCGCGGATAGGGGTCCAGCGTCGCGACGCCAAGGGTCTTCGCGTCGCGACGCCAGAACAGTGATGTATGGCATACTGATGGCTTGACACGTGGCGATTCAGATAAGAAGATAAGGCGACACGTGGCGAGGCGGCTAAGAGCTCAATGATGAAGCTGACGTGGCGATGACGTGGCGCTGACGTGGCAAGGCGGCTGAGATCAATTGTCGGCACCGTAGGATTGCGACACGTGTCACGCTGTGATTGGCTGATGATGACGTGGTATGTTGACTCGTTGACCTTCTAATGTGGATGATGATGTGGCATGTCGCGTGGCAAGGTTGACTCGTTGACCGATGACGTGGCTAATGACATAGGATGACACGTGGCAATTGTGAGTGTCGGCACCGTAGGATGATGACATGTGGCACGACGCACGTTAGCATATTGGCTCTGATGGTGACACGTGGCACGGCGCATGTTAGCAAAGTCAAACTTCTCACATTCTGACCCGTTGACCCGTCGCACGTTAGCAGCTCCGGTGCACGTTAGGCATCGCGACGCTGAAGGTCCTGGCGTCGCGATGCGAGAAATTACCAAAATGCCCTTTTTTGCCAATTTTCACAGTTTTGCTCCAAATCACCTCCTATATTGGTCGGTTGGTAATTTCAACACGAGTAAATATATTATATTAAGGGAGATATCTATATAGTATATAGTAGAAGTAAATTCCTTTTACCTTAGCAATTTTACTTTATTGTAATTTACTTTCAGCCTTTACTTAATGTCTTTTACTTTTAAGTCTTTACTAGTACTAGTTATGTGTTAAGTAATCTCGGGTTGTGATGAATTTTAATATCTCCGCTTTATAAGGGATTATTTTATAGTTTGGGTAATTTAAAGGTTTATTTATTAAGTCTTAAGCTTAATGCTTCTTGTTGTCTGATCACCAATAAGATTGATATGGTAAATCTAAAATGAACCAGACATAGAGATTTTAGGTTTCAGCCTTAGACTCAATAGCCCACGATCTTCCTTGAGGATAGATAATCCTTTAATAGATTTCCTTACAGGATAGGAATATACCTGTCGGATGGGGGTAACCATAATTGGAACTTAATCTTAATAAATCCAGATAATTTGGTTGACATAGACATATGGTTCAATTGGATTATACTGGGTTAAGTTCCAATTATGGCTACCCCCGCCCGACAGGTATATTCCTATCCTGTAAGGAAATCTATTAAAGGGTTATCTATCCTCAAGGAAGATCGTGGGCTATTAAGTCTAAGGCTGAAACCTAAAATCTCTATGTCTAGTTCATTTTAGATTTACCACATCAATCTTATTGGTGATTAGACAACAAGAAGCATTAAGATTAAGACTCAATAAATAAATCTTTATAATACACAAACTATAATTTAACCCCTTATAAACCGGTGATAGTAAAAGTCATCACAACCCCAGATAACTAACACATAACTAGGGCTAGTAAAAACATAAAAGTAAAAGACATAAAGTAAAAGCTGAAAAGTAAATTACAATAAAATAAAATTCTAAGGTAAAAGGAATTACTTTTACTACTACTACTAATTTAGATATCTCCCATAAAATAATATATAAACTTGTGATAATATTACCAACCGACCAATCTGGCGGTATTCTGATTAAGTCAAATTAAGTCCAACCATCCATTAAGGCGGAACCAAAATAAACCTGCCATATAGGCGGTAAGGGAATTAAATTACCAACCGATCAATCTTGCGGTATCCTTGATTAGTCAGGTTTAAACCAGATTAAAATGAATTACCAACCGACCAATATAGCGGTATCCCTTATTAAGTCAATATTTTAAACAGTGAATATATTATTTTTAAGGGAGATTAATCTAAATAGCAATAATAAAAGAATTATCTTTCACCCTAGTAGGGGGAAGTTACTTCATCATGGTGAATAGTAAAAACTGTAAAAAGTAAAAAGTAAAAATTAAATTACTATCATTACAAAACGTAATTAAAATTATTTAAAAAACTAAAAACTTAAAAAAAATAAAAAACTAAAAAAACTAAAGAATCTAGAGAGAGAAACTCTCTCTTTAGATGGAATACAAGAGATAGAATGGTACAAAAAATTCTGAAATCTCGAGCTCAATTTATAGGCGCGGATAGGGGTCCAGCGTCGCGACGCCAAGGGTCTCCACGTCGCGACGCCAGAACAGTGATGCGTGGCAAACTGAGGGCTTGACACGTGGCGATTCGGATAAGAAGATAAGGCGACACGTGGCGAGGCGGCTAAGAGCTCAATGATGAAGCTGACGTGGCGATGACGTGGCGCTGACGTGGCAAGGCGGCTGAGATCAATTGTCGGCACCGTAGGATTACGACACGTGTCACGCTGTGATTGGCTGATGATGACGTGGTATGTTGACTCGTTGACCTTCTGATATGGATGATGATGTGGCATGTCGCGTGGTAAGGTTGACTCGTTGACCGATGACGTGGCTGATGACATAGGATGACACGTGGCACACGTGGAAATTGTGAGTGTCGGCACCGTAGGATGATGACACGTGGCACGGCGCACATTAGCATATCGGCTCTGATGGTGACATGTGGCACGGCGCATGTTAGCAAAGTCAAACTTCTCAAATTCTGACCCGTTGACCCGGCACACGTTAGCATCTCCGGTGCACGTTAAGCGTCGCGACGCTGAAGGTCCCGGCGTCGCGATGCGAGAAATTACCAAAATGCCCTTTTTTGCTAATTTTCATAGTTTTGCTCCAAATCACCTCCTATATTGGTCGGTTGGTAATTTCAACACGAGTAAATATATTATATTAAGGGAGATATCTTTATAGTATATAGTAGAAGTAAATTCCTTTTACCTTAGCAATTTTACTTTATTGTAATTTACTTTCAGCCTTTACTTAATGTCTTTTACTTTTAAGTCTTTACTAGTACTAGTTATGTGTTAAGTAATCTCGGGTTGTGATGAATTTTAATATCTCCGATTTATAATGGATTTTTTTATAGTTTGGGTAATTTAAAGGTTTATTTATTAAGTCTTAAGCTTAATGCTTCTTGTTGTCTGATCACCAATAAGATTGATATGGTAAATCTAAAATGAACTAGACATAGGGATTTTAGGTTTCAGCCTTAGACTCAATAGCCCACGATCTTCCTTGAGGATAGATAACCCTTTAATAGATTTCATTACAAGATAGGAATATACCTGTCGGGCGGGGGGTAGCCATAATTGGAACTTGGCGACACGTGGCGAGGCGGCTAAGAGCTCAATGATGAAGCTGACGTGGCAATGATGTGGCGCTGACGTGGCAAGGCGGCTGAGATCAATTGTCGGCACCGTAGGATTGCGACACGTGTCACGCTGTGATTGGCTGATGATGACGTGGTATGTTGACTCGTTGACCTTCTGATGTGGATGATGATATGGCATGTCACGTGGCAAGGTTGACTCGTTGACCGATGATGTGGCTGATGACATAGGATGACACGTGGCACACGTGGCAATTATGAGTGTCGACACCGTAGGATGATGACACGTGGCACGGCGCACGTTAGCATATCAGCTATGATGACATGTGGCACGACGCATGTTAGCAAAGTCAAACTTCTCAAATTCTGACCCGTTGACCCGTCGCACGTTAGCAGCTCCGGTGCACGTTAGGCGTCGCGACGCTGAAGGTCCTGGCGTCGCGACGCGAGAAATTTCCAAAATGCCATTTTTTTTCCAATTTTCACAGTTTTGCTCCAAATCACCTCCAGAATGTCCTGAAACTTTATTTATCTACAAAATAACACAAAATACATCAAAATATTCACAAAACTCAAGAAACTATACAAAATATAAGGTTAAATGAGTGGGAAATAGTGATAGTTTTACCACTCATCAGAGGTCAGTATCATGTTCAAAACAGATTCTGAACATCAATACATATGTTTTATGTACCACACTAAGTATTTAAAATCCAATTTCAATACTAGTTGTGAACATAATTATGACAATCATATTTGAAGTTAGAGCCTTGCTCGTCTTCAATTCCTTCATGTCTGCTTTGTCCAAACGGCAGTCACGCTTCCGTGATCCGGTTTGCCACATTTGGGCAGACATTTTGGATATGTCATTTATCTTCCCAGAAGATTATAATGATTTTGCCTTTGCCATTTTCAACATTCCAGTAGCCTTTGGCCAAGCCTCGGGTTTCTAGAATATCAAAGTAAGATGCGCCTTGCGCTACTTGCCTAATTGCAAATTTTGACTTTATCTCCTTGAGAATAGTCATTAATTCTCCAAGAATTATTTATTGCAATTATAGTATTTCAAAGATCTAAAACAGATCCATGAAAATCCTTCAATTTCATTATCATACTTTAATGATCTAATCCTTAGTTCTGATTCAGAAATTAAGGAGTTTATTTGACAAGTATAATGGATTAAACACTTAAGTTATCATAACATGAATATTCCAAATATCATGTTCCACTTATTTGCTTAACTCCGAGCTTAGGCATAATATATTATTTTATCAAATAAAATAACTTATTATTTTTCAGGACCATCCTGAAACTTTATTCCCAATTTGAGAAATATAGTCGTCTAAATACATTTTCACCCAGGATTATGTTTTAAACACTAATCTTTCATTTTCATCTTAATTCTAATAGTCCAACTATTTAATCAAGGATTTATAGTACTATGCATTATATTGATTATTATAGTCCAACTATACAATCAAATATAATTTAAATTAATTAACCTCAATTACATTGATTAACATAATCCAATTATAAAATCAAATGTAAATCGAAATTAATTAATTCAAATATATTGATTACTATAATCCAATTATATAATCAACTATAATATAGTCCAACTGCTTATTAAAACAACAATTTAAATATTAGTCCAACTAACATTTAATCTCACGACGAAATAATTTGTGATTGAGCGTGTATGGCGAGTAATTGAACGAATATTGCAAATTCAATTCTTGCCTCCCACTATTTTTCGGCGAGCCTCTAACCCTTTGTCGAGTACTCGGGAAACCGTGTTTCCTAGTGGGCTAGGATCCCGTTAAATATCACACAATCTTGACTTTGGCCAATAAATTGTATGATAATTAACTAGGTAGATCTCTAAGATCAATTGGATCCAATCCAATCCTAGATCCGGTAGGGGGACATCCAAGTCCGAAATATATATCTTATATATGCCAATACATCCAACGTATTACCTAACCTTTTTCCTCTGAATCAACTAAGCCTTGGCTTTGGCACAACAAACTTAGTGATCCCAGTCAAGTGCGACCCATTGACCATGGAAAGCTTCGTAATCAATGTCGATGGACAAGAAGTGGTCTTGACTTTGGCCAACAAACCACAACTTGGACAAGACACTGATATGGAACAAAGCCTTCGTGATTCAAACATATCTTCGACAGACAAAGGCCTTGACTTTGGCCAACAAACCAATGCCGTCTAGGATCTTGAGTGAGAATCACTCAATGGAAGGAAAGACGGTTAATATTGAACGAGGGTTTTTTCGCGTGCAAATTGGCAACCAATTTATTATCTTTGTTAAGGTCTCATCATCATACACCCTTAAACATGCATTCTAAACACATAATAAAGCGCGTATAAAATAAAATAATAATGATATGCGGATGGATACTTTACATTGATCTTAAATCAAATCTCTTATTTTCTCTCTCCAGCTAGCACATGTATTTACTTCTACTTGTTACACTACACTTCTAAAGAAACCTCATTTACATTGAGGGGAGTAGGTGAGAAGAGAATACAAAGAGTATAGAGGTGATAAGGCTGGACACGCAGGTCCAATAATAAATCAAATTTATTACAATTTCCAAAATTGTCCCACCCATCTAATATCCATCTGATATACGTTATTCATGCATCGCAACCATGTATTCACAACAATGTTATCAATCAATCTAATCCAATTAATTAATCTGATAATTAGTGATCATCCAATGTTCAAACAACGATTTGATTTTTGCTCGAGTCAAACTCGTTTTTCGAATAAGTACTCAAAGTATGAATTCTCGAATTAAATTAAACTACATAATTAAATCCAATTTAATATGTATTTAATACTAATTCACTATTTAATTCCAAATTAAATATTACACTTTATTAACGAACCTTTACGACTTAAATTCCAAATTTAATCGCAACGGGTCTCAAAGCCTGATTAACGTCCAATGTTTCTTTAATTAAGTCCAATGAGCTTTTAATTAATTTCTTTAAGGCGTGGACTTTTAGTCAACTCGGGTCAAACCGAATAACCAAAATCCAATCCGGGATTTACCCCATAAGCCCAGAAATCAATTTTGACCCATTAGGCCCAATTAAATAATTAAGGTCCATTAAGTCATAATTGGACTTTTTGGATACGATTTTGGGCCCAATTGGTTCCAACCAAATTGGCCTAAACCTTACTTGGTACAACCAAGCCCAAAAGCCCAATTACAACCTTTAAGACCCAATTTCCAAAAACAAGCCCAATTAATTAACTTATAAAATTCCAAATTCCATAATTAATTAACCTAAGTGTAATAGATAATTAATCACCCAATTAATATTTCTAAAACATCAATTAGCCTAATTAATCATGCACTTTAAAATCAAATAGTGTCCAATACAATTTATCAAAATCAAACCCATTTTACATGCTTAAAGTCTCGGAAATTAGGGGTTTTTCCAATCCGATTCGGTTTCAATCTAATTGAATCCACAATCATCATTTCCCAAATCAATTCAACTCATCCAATGAATCAAAAACAAAAATCACAATGAATTTCATGTTACATTGAATTCAGCCAAGCCAACTTTAAAGGGAAAATTATTCCAAATCAAAATTCAATCCAATTGAACTTCAAATTAACATTACCCACTTGTTTTAAGTCATCCAATGATCAAACAAACAAAATTACCAAGACATTTAGGGTCCTATGATTTTCGGCCATGCCCAAAAATTGGGGAAAAATGGATCCAATCCAATTTCATGAAATTGATCATGCACAACTTCAATTAATCAACATACAAGCATACTTAATCAATCAATTTAACCAAATCATGCTTCAATTGATTTTACCCAATTTTAACCCTAAAAGTTTCATGCTTGATCAAAGCTCAAGATACCATTGTTGGTTTCTTATTAGGTCCCAAGATCATGAAATCAAGCAATGAAACACATGAATACACATCAAAGGAGGTGCGGAATATACTCACATTGATCGGATCTTGCGACGCAAAGAACAAGCCACTTCTTCCTCCTTGTTGAAGCTCGGCAGTGAGCTCCCTATGGCAGTGGGCTGCTCGATTTTGGGCTGGTTTGCTTCCTCCATGATCGGCATTTGAAGACCTCTATTGAAGCTCCAAAATTGATTCCAAGCTCATGTGTTCACTGCCCTTTCACCTTTGTATAACTCATGGTATGCTAGCACTTCTTCTTCTTCTTTGCTTCTCACTAATTCGGTCAAAACCAGAAAATGGAGAGAAGAATCGGCTCCAAGCTGTGTGAGGAAGAAAGAAAGAAAGGAGGGAAAAATGGCTTCCAAGAAACCGTATACCATGTGAGGGAGAGAAAAAGAAATGCTTTTTTGTTTATATATTTATTTTATTTTCCAAAAACAAAACAAAAATACAAAAATAATTTTCATTTATAAAAAAAATTCAAAAATCAAAAAGCAAAAAGCAAAAAGCAAAAGCCATCAATGCTTTTCAACTACCACATCACACTATTCACATCAATCAATCAATCAATCAAGTGACAAGTTGTCACATCACTCAAAGTGATTAATGATTTGACGTTTGATGTGACTAGCGATTTGACGCTTGATTTGACTTGCGTGCCGCACTCGAATTCGAAATGCGAATGCGCTCGCAAATAATCCCGGGCTCGGGTTCGCTAATTCCAAATTAACGAATTTTCAGTCGCGAAGTAATTAAATGATTATGCCTAGCGAAATCACTATTCACATCGCTAACGAATTAATTCTAAATTAATTCGTTCGCCCGAATTAAAATCTAATTTCAATTCCGCGTCGAAATCCAATTTCGTATAATATATCAAATATATTTATTTTATGATTAATTCCAAATTAATCGTTCTTTCTCTTTAATTAATATTTTATCCCAGATAAAATATCTTCGTAATTAATCCCAGATTAATTCTCTCTCTTCTAATTAATCCCAGATTAATTAAAGTACGAGTCATACATCATCGGTGAATCTTCGGGAAGCGACCCATGAGATCCCCAGATATGTTGGCAGTAAATTCGGTCGTCGGACTATCCGAACACGTAAGTACCTCGTACTACGTTTGTACCGATTTACAAGACAAGGTTGGCTTCTAGCAAAGCACCATGCCTACCCAATTCTCCAGAAATATCATTATAGGAATATTAGATCTATATCAAGCATAGTATACCGTAGTATTGCGTATTTCGATCCAGCATCGGATGATCACGTGCTAGACATGGGGCTGGAATTGTATCCACCCCGTACGAAGCACATATCGAATGTCTGGTAACTAGTCTATATAATCGGATATATATGACCTAGTCATAATATCCCGATAGCTCGAGCATTTAAGAGAACGAGTTTCGTATCCTATGTGACCATCATCTCCATATGACTGGAGTGATACTTTCGTCTTAACATCACACCCAACACTCTACGATTCTCAATATACCCAGCATTGGCGTACACTGAACCTGTTAAAGCCCTGAACGACCTCAACTAAAGTATATTGATTGTCGTAAGCATTAGCGGTGCAAGTCTCAGGTTAAGACCAAATACACCTACCCTGATTGCAGACTCCCATAGACACATAGTCATACTACCAATGGGATTCTGCGGGGTTCTATCCAGAGCGAAGCTGTTTCCCATACCATCGGTAAAACACAATCTTCTATTACACTTGCATGAGTATCCTATACCCAAATATATGAGAACTATGTCGTTGTGCCCTCACAAACGCGCACAATTGTAATACTAGTCTCTTACGTATTTATCAATGTCCAATCTCGATAATACTCTGACTATGGATATTTAAAGATTTATCATTCGTGGACTGATACTGTCTCATATCATTCTCCGTCCAGGAACAAATCATAAGGACCTCCTATCATTTATATATCTAGGTGATCTAATCACAAATGATAAGAGTGCAATCTCCTTTGTCACATAGTTAATTTGTACAACAACACCGTGATCTGTACAAATAGTAACACTATGGGTCATAATTGTCCAACAGTATCATGGGCCTTCTTCAGGTCTAGTATAGTGAGTAATGACCTCTTTGGACTTTCATCAAGTCCATTCGACAATTCCATTCGACAGTAGTCTCATAGAAGAGTGATGGGTGATGACTTTCTTCAAGTTCATTCCATTGTAGCATCATAGACCTTCTTCAGGTCTAGTATAGTAAGTGATGACCTTGATAGTCATTTATCAAGTCCATACGACACGTCCATTCAACAGTAGTCTCATAGACCTTCATCAGAAGAGTGAGTGATGACTTCTTTGGACTTTCATCAAGTACATTCTACAATTTATTCGACCATAGACTCATAAACCCTCATCATGGGAATGAGTGATGACCTTCAAGGAACTTCATCAGGTCCATTTGATAGCCCATTCGACAGTAGTCTCATGGATCTTCATGAGGTCTAGTAGTATGAGAAGGAAAGACCCACATAGACCTTCATCAGGTCTAGTAGAGTAAGGACCCTCATTGGATCCATGTTGGATCCTGTAGAATGAGGAATGAAGACCCTCGGATCTTCATCATGTTTGGAGTGTAGACTCCCATGTACCTTCATCAGGTATAATTGAGTGTGTAAACTTTTCTTGGACCTTCATAAGGTCGGGAGGAGTAGACTCACATGTACCTTCATTAGGTATAGTGGAGTGTGTAGACTTTCTTAAACCTTCATCAGGTCATGTAGACTTTGATGTACTTTCTTCTAAGTGTTGTAGAAAGAAATCTTCTTAGACCGCCATCAGATCTGGTATGTAGACTCCATTGTACCTTCATCAAAATGTATGGTCGACTTGAAACATAAGACAATGAAACATCCTCCATATGGAACATCATTATCAACCTTCTGCCCATTTGACACAACAGGCAAGTAAAGGATCTTTCATTGTTTCAGTCAAACAGAGTATGCTTCTTACATTAAAGAGCCATTGACTAGTCACTCGACAATCCTCCAGACGACAAGTATCAATGTTCTCATTTCTTTACTTACCATGATTGTGTTTTTTGAAATTTACAAGCAATGCCATATGACATAGTTGAAGACCTGGACTACCCCTAGTCCAGACGACATTGAAGACTCCCCATCGTATGGAGTGTACCTTGAACATTCATCTGGTTCAGTCGACTAGGAACATCCCCATGGACTCATGTCGAGTCAAATGAAGATATGGATTTCCTACAGTCTATACAACAATGTCGTGTGAATACTCCTGAACCTTGAACTGGTTCAGTCAACTGGGGAACTGGATCAGTCGACTGGGAACATCCCTCATAGACTCATGTCGAGTCAAATGAATTTACTCATGAACCTTCATCTGGTTTAGTCGATCAGGGACATCTCTCATAGACTCATGTCGAGTCAAATGAAGACATGGACTTCCTACATTCCAGACGACACATGTCGTATGAAATAACTCTTGAACCTTCATCTGGTTAAGTCGACTGGGAACATTCCCCATGGCTCATGTATAGTCGAGTTCAACACATGACCTTCATCTGGTCAAGAAAAATTTGAAGACTCTACTGGTCATTGACCAAATAGTATGGAGATTGTCCTAACCTTCATCTGGTTCAGTCGACCGATGACATCCCCATAGATTCATATCGAGTCAAATGAAGACATGGACTTCCTACAGTCCAGACAACACATGTCGTGTGAAATAACTCATGAACCTTCATCTGTTTCAGTCGACTGGGAACATTCCCCATGGCTTATATAGAGTCAAGTTGAAGACCTGGTCTTCATCTGGTCCAGACGACATTATAAACCTCTGGTCTTTGGACCCGTTGTATGGGGATTACCCTGAACTTCATTTGGTTCAGTCGACTGGGAACATTCCCCATTGGCTGATGTGGAGTCAAGTTCAAGATCTGGCCTTCATCTGGTCCAGACGACATTATAAACCCCTGGTATTTGGACCCATTGTATGGGGATTACCCGACCTTTATCTGGTTCAGTCGACTGGGAACATTCCTCATTGCTCATGTGGAGTCAAATTCAAGACCTGGCCTTCAAAATGGTTCAGCTGACTAAGAACATTCCCCACGTCCCTGTAGAGTTAAGTTGAAGCTTTACATATCAAAATATGTCCCAAATGATACAGATTACAAATTACTCTCCAAGTCAAAGACTCTTTGACTTAAAGAGTATGGAACAAACTGTACGGGCCTTCCCAAATTTGGGCCCAATGGTAAAATCGTTTATTCACTTCAAACCCAATACCAGGTGAGGCCCAAAGTGATAACCCAGCCCATTAAACATTAAATCATTTACAAAAGCAAATCCAATAGCTTAAAGACAAACCCCCTTAATTATTCACCGACTGTTTCTCTCTTTTCCTAAACACAATATGTATTATCACATGCAAATATTATTCATCACCGAAAGATGAAATCCAGAGCACGTTGTGGGCTCATTTGACAGAAATGTCAGCACGTTGTGGGCCCATTGCCAGCTTCTGTTACAGCTATAAAGTAATCTCTTCCAAGTCTATAAAAAGAGACATAACTCAGCATACATGGGGCATGATTTTCTCTCTTACAAGCTTCTGCACTCTGACACAAGCCCTCTGAGCTCTCCATTCTTTTAAACACTTGTCACCGCCCTCACGGCCACCCGAAGAGGAAAAGGTAACAACAAACATTGCTTTCATATTTTGCATATTTACTGCTCATTTCATTCTACTGACTTGAGCGTCGGAGTGCCCCCGGCACCCACCACACCGGTGGGTAGTCTACTCATGCTCACTCTACCTTTGTTTTGCAGGATCGCTAGTGCCCCCAATCTATAAATTCTCGATTGTGGTCCTTGGTCTAAATCCAGAATCCACACTATCAAATATGTATTCTCTATGCTTTAATAAAATCAGACAATCTGACTGTTATCAAAATTAGAATACACATATTTTCGGAAAGCTTACCTGAGTCTACAGTAGTCTCAATAAGCTAGTATATCAAACTGTGATCTTAGCAGAATACAAACTCCAGGGCCATTCCAGAATGAACTCTTCAAACATAGAAATCACAATGGATCTCTTATTCGAAGAAACCATCCAGGAACGCCACTTTGCATTCTATAGCCAAAATACATAGTTTAATATCAACATTAACCAACAGATTTTTAATTGTTCAATTAGTGCGACTAGAGCCAAATTTTCTCAGAATCTACAATAGATTGCTGAGTATAACCTTTTTCATTTTCATACTATAAAGGTAAAACCTTTAATAAGCTTATTTTGCTTTTGCTGCGCAAACAATTTGCACATTTATGAACAATTCATAACAAAAGCTTAATCAAGTTCCAAACTTGATCGTAATAAGCTATAAACAATCTTAGATCTATGGTTTAATGCTAACTTCCGAAATCGATATTAAATATCGCTTCCACTATAAGTTATAGGATAATTTTCTTCGATAAGAAAACAACAGAATCATTAAGTATCAAATACTTTGTGAATGATTATGACATCATATTGAACTTATACGAAAGATATCTTAGGGTCATTTCATCTTATTAATTATGTAGTTCCATTTATAGCTTATCATTCTTACATTTGACTTCAATAAGTCAAGTCTTTTCTATAATTGTCAACATCTGATGTTACACACCACGTAATAAAATTATTTTATTACTCGGAATCGTAGAAAAGATATTGTATCAAATAGAATTAATGACAAACTTTTACTTGTACCTCCGAGGCCCAAGTACTTTAAATTATATAATCATTATACAAAAAAAGATTCAAATCTCAAACTTTTCAAGATTCGAATTTTCTACTAATACATATCATATACGTAACTATAGAAACTAGTGGAACCTTAATTAAAAGAATGAATTAGTGTAACTGGAGCATAACCCCAAGAGTATTGAAACTAATTAACACTCAATATCAACGAATCAAATCATATAAGATTCGATTTCTCCCAGTAACCTATTTCATCACGATGGAATCGTAGAAGAATCATATTGAGTAAGAATCAAATTCATTGAATAACCTTAGAACTAATTGTCATAAATTCATATGTTTGATCATATCAAACATCTTTGAACAATTCAAAGACTCACGATGAATTTTAAAGATATAGTTTTCAACACTTCAAATAGAATATCTTTGAACCATTCAAAATATTCTATTCGCGCTTTATCAGAAATATATTGAAATTTCTCGAACCATTCAAGACGTTCAATAATATATTCTTTTAGAAACACATAACTAAGTCATGATAACTCATTAACTAAGTCACGAAGTAAAGAAAACTATCCAAGGTAATTTATAATTCATTAAACTACATACATCCAATGTATTAGTTTAATAATATGTGGTCCAATGATGATCATTGGTTGAATGAGATTTAATCACATCCTGAATATAATATTCATTAAATGGATAAGGATATCTAGTGTGATCTTGTATCAGATCATCTTTTACCATACAGAATAAACATATAATGCTTATGTGATAAAATCTCATAAAATAATATTCTAAGTTATTTAGTTAACCGAATATTTTTCTTAATGTTTATCTTCTTATCAATGACACTACTAGTCATATTAAAATATGTAACAACTGTTTATATAGAACAAGTAACTATCCAATAGTCACAAGTTCTAATATCAAATATCAAAACAATCATTAAATATTATTTCAAATAAATAGATGGGAGATCTGGTATCCAATACCTACAGTTGTCGTATTGTGAGAATCGATATTCTCTATACACATCTCATTTCTTTAGCTTTATAATTTGTTTTCAATTTTTCACAACAATTACAAATAATTGATTAGCAAACTATGTCAAACACGTGACTTCTAAAAGTCACTAAAGTCAATAAACGTCATTATATGATAAACAAATACCTAATGAAGCTTTCTTAATGCCAGTCAAGAATCTTGAGACATGAACTAATTCACGTCAATTCTTACCGCACAAGAAACTATTCTCTCTAGACAATTATATCCTAAAACATATATCTATTTAGATTACTTATCATGACTTAGTAACTAAGTCACTAACCATCTTGATTTTCAAGAAAATCGGAACAACAGTTCCCGATGGTTTAGACTAATCTAACAATATCCAAGTCTACTTACATTTTAGAACCTATTCTAGAAATTCGCAACCATAAGTGAAGTCAGAAAACATATTCAAATAATATGCATGCAGTGGATAAGAAGTTTAAATTCTATCAACAATATAGAATAAGGAAAAAACACAAGCGAAAATTTTCATAATATTACACAGTGCTTTAGTTATGGATTTTTAACCCACAGTGTCTCCCACTACTTTACGTAATACCGTAATCCCCAACGGAAAATGGGAATTCAATAATTAAATCGAATTCCATAGTGAGAAATGAACCCCATGAATATATTTCGACTCACAGCTTTGGCACGATCTCGCCTACGTATATTCATTAGGTAGACAAATCTTTGTCAATCACACTCATTGTGACTCCTGATTTTGGTTCTGACCATTTCTCGTTATGACAGCTTTGCCACGTTCACAATGAGGCGTATCAAGGCTTCACTTGCCAATGACAAACTCAAGCTATCGATGTAGTCCTGACAGCTTTGGCATGTTTAGGATTTCCACTTTCACTTGAATTTGTCTAGTGTCAAATATACATCTGGCATCGAAAAATTCTATCAACTACACCCTCACTGCTTTGGCACTTTCTCGGATGCAGCCATAGAAAGATACATATAACCATATTGACAAGACGGACCAAGAAATATGCATCCAATACATATCACTCTAATGCCTTATTTAAGCGGGGATATTCCTCAAGAAAACATTGCTCTACATCAAATGTAGAATTTAATCTAGATCAATTTCTAAACAGTTCAATTCTACCTTAGAAAACATAACTTAACTTAACCATCTAAATTACATGCATGTGCAAACATCAAAATTAGATTATATATCATATATCAAGCATGACTAATGTAATGGATGAAGGATCAGACTTGCTCTGATACCATTTTTGTTGGGATTTTGGTGCGGGCGCAGCGGAAGCTCGCGGTTCGGGTGAAATCATAATTTTAAAACTTTTTAATTTACCGAAAAAATTATTCAATATCCAATATGAATAATTCATTCATATTTCACCTAAACATATTTATTCGATATCAAATAACGACAGAAATAGTTAAGAAACATCGTGAAACTTTTACGAAATATTTTTCCGTAAAATGGCATAAAACACATTTTTGACCGAACCGACCACCAAATGCACATGAGAGCTGCCCAGGTCAGCCACAACACTACTAGGGCAGTTCATGGGATGTCCGAACAGTAATCAATTGTAACATCCCGGGTTATTTTAGAATATTAGCGTGAATTTTAATTTTCGCGCGTGAGGTGCCGCGTCCGAACGCGAGGATTATTTTTACGAAGTAATGAGAATTATTATAAGAGAAAAGATGAAGAATAATGTAGAATTAACTAGAAAGGTTAAACTTGGAATTTAAAAAATTAAATAAATAAACCCTAGATATTTTTTAATACACACACATTTAATTATAAAATTTTAGACAGGCAACACACATTAATTATATATATAGGCCACACGTGTAAAAGGGAAAAAAGAAAGAAATAAGAAACACACACTAAGGGGGTGTAGTAATTAGGATTTTAAAAGACTATTTTGAGTTAAATAAGTCTTGTGGTATTCATTAGACCTTTAAATAATCTAAAAAGTTTTGTGGTATTCCTGTAGGGGTTTTAGGGGGTAAATCTGGTAACGCAACGGAAGCGGTGGAAAATCGTATTTTCCGATTTCAAAAATTTTTCTCGGATTAATTAAATAAACATATTTATTTAATTATCCAATAATCAAATTATGAAATAAAATTCAAATAATCATATTTAAGTGAATTTACCAAATTGCCCTTATATTGGTATTTTGTCCATTTTAGTCCGAAATTTATCTAATCAATTTTGAATGATTCTAAATCATTTCTAAGATGAACTTAGCATGTTCAAAACACCAAAAGCACCAAAAATCCCAAATTTCTAATCCTTGGCCGAATGCACCTCCAAGGTGCCATTTTGTGCACTTTGTCATTTCATGCATCAAAACACATCAAGATGTAATCCAATGAACATGAAACTTTATATGCATCATATACACATCCAAATGCACAACATATATGAAAAGCCCCAAATTTGGAATTGATCATGAACCCTAATTTTTCAATTTCATCAAATTGGACAAATTAGACCAAATTGGTTAAATCCAATACTTCAATCATCTTTCTTCCATCCAATCAAAGTCTCAACACAATGAAACAACTCAAGATCAAATCTAGGTCATTTAAGAGTGGGTCACCAACTCTAGATTAGCAACAAGGTTTCCAAAACCACAAAAGAATACTTATAACTACACTAGTCACAAGCTTTCTCCATTATACATGCTCAACACTTTCACCAAAATTTTATCCATCATAAACACAAAGAATAAAGAAATAAAAACTCAAGAACATCACAAGATGTTGCCACAACAAGAGGAACAATTACTCTCTAATGGAAGGTTGGAAATACTTACTATTTTCCAAGCTTTTCTTGATTTTTCTTTCTTTTCTCTCTAAGCATTCTTTGCCCTCCTTTAATGGAGTTTTAGGTTAAAGTGTATTAGGTTAAAAGCAAATGAAATGAAAAACAATATATACAAGGACAACATTTGCCTTGGCCGAAATTACCTAGCCAAATACAAGTTTTGCAATTTCAATTTCATTTCACTTTACATTTGGTCAACTTGCATAAATATCCAAATAACACTTTATTAGATATTTAATTAAGTCTACAAATGCAACTAAGAAAAATATAACAACTAAGAAAAATATAACTCTTATATTTAAGTGTTATGGCCGAATTTAATGAAAAATAAAGGAAAAAGATATTTTCATTTTTCAAACAATTTTGAACAAATATCTTAAAAAGTCAAAATCAATTTGACAACCTTTTCTTTAATGTAAAGTCAAACATTTACACTTATAATCATTTCCTAACTTTATCATTTGGTGATATATTTATATTTTAATTATATTAATCATTTAACAATTAAATAATTAAATACAAATATATCAAATATATGTATTATATTTACTTTAAATATCTCAAATACATATATTGATGATATATGTCAAATACCTTTATTTGACTATTTTTATTAATGTGTATTTAATAATATCATATATTAAATACAAATACACATTAATTAGGAAACGACGGTTCGGCCCGTTCGCATGTATTTTTCGTTTAAACGATTAAACAATTTATAAATAATCATCATTATTCATAAATGTTGCTCTAGTGCTCTACGAGTATGTTTCATTATTGAGACTCTCTAGATTCAGGTATATCCGTCACGAAATCCAATTTCATGTGCATAATCTATCCACCCGTAGATTATGACGATCACGGATAAACTAGCTGAATCATACAGGTCGAGGTCATTGCATACGTATAATCCCTCCGTCACAGGTATCCAGATAATCCCAGAGATATAGATGTGAACGTCAAATCTCTATAGGTATTATCTCGTCGACGTATCTATTAGCAATCTCTAAATAACACTCAGAACTTACTTCCGATGTATACTGTGGCCACAGATTTAACAGACTGCTAATATAAATGGACTACCTATGCTCTGTACACAGAACTGACGGATCCTATCTTGACACACACAGGATATCCTGAGGATCAATCCACACCCAACGAACAGCGGAGGTCTAATCTAAATAGATCGGTGACGTGACTGCCATCTAAGTGTGGAGGATGTCTCATACATCCACAATGGTGTCTCAAGTCGAATGACCATTATGCTACTCAACCCGAGAAGATTCTTATTGACGTTGGTGTACCATCCATTAAGAATCTTCGGTGAGCCGTTCAGTGTTTATCCACTATAAACACCTACACGTCTATACGAGTCTCCATAGACTCATGGTTCATTGGGATAAACCATCGGACCAAGTCTCGATATACGACATGTATTGGTCTCAACGGATTTGACTAACCGACCCGTGTTAGCAAATCTTGACCAGGAACTATGTTTGATAATATTCATATAGCAGTGACACTTCCCAATGTCAATTACAAACTAACTTTGTAACTGTGTACTGTATTATATATTATCGGGCCTTTGTCTAATATATACATATCACTAAACCACATTTAGTTTCAATCTAATCGTAATCAGATCGAATACGTATATAAGAACAAGAGGTGCAACCATAAATAAGTAATATTATGGAATAAGAGGATATTTCTATTCATGAATCAGTCATAAATACGGTCCGGATTGGAGCTCTGAGCACCAACCCCAACAATTTCTCCCACTTACTCTAGTGCCAATCCACGGTATCATATACATGTCTCAATATGTATCATATGCACATGGCCCTCAAAAGCTCACCAGTACTTAAGAGGCAAGAAACAAGTCCGCTATGAAATATTGAGTTTGTCAAACAAACTCCATCGTTTCCCATAGTTAGCATCATTCATATTTTGTAGAATCTAGATTATACATTAATATGACTTTGATGCTACATCAGTATTGTGCTACAGCTACTGAGTTGTCCAAGTATTTAAGGATCAAATCCAAAATACTATGAAGACAACCGCAAGCACAATAATAATTCAAAACTTCTATTTTATAAGGTCAGTATGAAACTTCATAAGTCAATACTTCATAAGTTGCATCTAATTCTACTCAGTTAGTAGAATCCTTCGTGACACTCCCACTGCATCTTTTGTGACTCTTTATGACGTAGACTGTCTAACGTCATAATTAGTCTCAAAACTAATATGACCCTAATGGTTGCAGATTATATTCTCCATGAATTAGAAACTCGTTCTTAATATCTCAAATATCACAAAGAACGTGTTTCAAGATCCATCCTATGGTCTATAGGATATCAAAATAACTCGTAACAATTACGATTAAATCAATATCTTTAATCGCACATTATAAGTATTTATTATGTCATCATCAAATGATACATAAGATTGATTAGACATTCTAATCAATATCTCTTTCGAAAAAGGAATCATCATTACGAAAGATGAATACTTTATATAAGACACACAATAACTGTCCAACAGTTATACTAACTGTCATACAGATAGCCTAGTTATGTCCTTTATTAGATCATATCTAATGTACGAATAATAGGAGTATCTCACAAGTCTCTTGGTTTTATATCTTATATAACAGAGACTACTCCCACTGTTTTCACGGAGTAAAGAAGACTTAGGTAAATCTTTTACCTCACAAACATCTCATTATTACTATAATAATGACAATGTCGTTAGGATATATAACACTAGAAAGTAATTTGTACGCTCTCACTAACCCTTTTATTACATATGTATTCTATATACTTTGACAAGATCAGACAATCTGACGATATCAAAAATAGAGAACACATATTTCTGGAAGACTTATCCGAGTCTACAATAGGCTCTATAAGCTAGCACACTAAACTGCGATCTCAGCAGAACACAAACTCTAGGGCCATTTCAGAATGAACTCTTCAAATAAGGAAATCACAACTGATCTCTTATCTGAATAAGTCATCCAAAAACGCCATTTTGCATTCTTTAGCTAAAATATACAGTTTATTATCAACATTAACCATATATCTTTAATTGTTCATTTAGTGTGACTAGAGATAAGTTTTCTCAGAATCTACAATAGATTGCTGAGTATAACTTTTCTCACTGTCATACTGTAAAGGTCAAACCTTTAATAAGCTCACATTGCTTTCGCTGTGCAAACAATTACCACATATCATGAACTAATTCATAATGAAAGCGTAATCAAGTTCAAAACTTGATCGTAGTAAGCTATGAACAATCTTAGATCTATGGTTCAATGGTGAACTTCCAGAATCGATATCAAATATCGCTTCCATTATAAGTTATAGGATAATTTTTTCTTCAGTAAGAAAACAACGGAACCATTAAGTATCAAATACTCGTGAATGATTTTGTTATCCTATTGGACTTGTACGAAAGATGTATAAGGGTTGTTTCATCTTATTAATTACGTAGTTCCTTTTATAATTTATCATTCTCACATTTGACTTCAATAAGTTAAGTATTTTCTACAATAGTTAACATCTGATGTTACACACCAAGTAATAAAACTTATTACTTAGAATCGTAGGAAAGATATTCTATTAAATAGAATACAATATTCTATTAAACAGGATAAACGATAAACTTTTACTTATACCTCCGAGGTGTAAGTAATTTCCATTATATAACTATTATTTAAAAGAAAGATTGAAATCTCAAACTTTTCAAGATTCAAATTTTCTACCTATACATATCATATATGCAACTGTAGAAAATAATAGAACATTAATTAAAGAGATGAATTAGTGTTACTGGAGTATATCCCCAAGAGTATTGAAACTAATTCAGTAACATTCAATATCAAACGAATCAAATCATATAAGATTCGACTGCTCCCACTACTCAATTCCATCAAGATGGAATCATGGAAGAATAATATTGAATATGAATCATATTCACTAAATAACCTTAGAACTAATTGATTTAAATTCATACGTTTGATCGTATCAAAGATCTTTGAACAGTTTAAAGACATGTTATGAATTTTGAGGATAGAATTCTCTAAAACCTTAGATTGAATATATTTGAACAAGTCAAAAATGTTCAATCTACGTTTCATCAGAACGGATTGAAAGTACTTGATACTTTCAAGACTTTCAATATGTGTTCCTTCAGAAACACATAACTAAGTTATGACAATTCATCAACTAAGTTACGAAGTATAGAAAACTACCTTAAGCAATTATTATTCATTAAACTACATACATCCAATGTATCAGTTAAATAAATCTGGTGGTCCAATGACAATCATTGGTTAAACGAGATCTTAATCATTTTCCTGAATACAATATTCATTAAATGGATAAGGATATGTGGTGTGATCTAGTATCAAACCATCCTTCACCATACGGAATAAGCATCCAATGCTTAAGTGATTAAACTCATAAAGCACCGTTCTAAATTATTTACTTTACCGAATAATTTTTCTTAATGTTTATCTCTACGTCAAAGACACTACTAGTTATTATAAAATATGTAACAATTGTTTATAAAGAACAAGTGATTATCCAATAGTCGCAAGTTCCGATATCAAATATCAAAACAATCGTTAACTAATATTTTCAAATAATAGACGGAGATCTGGTATCCAATACCTATAGTTGTAGTATTGTGAAAATCGATATTTTCTATACACAAATATACGCATCTTCTTTCTTTAGCTTTACTATTTGCATTCAACTATTCACAACAATTGTAAATAATTGATTAGAAAATTGTGTCAGACACATTACCTCTAAAGGTAATTAAAGCTTAGAAACGTCATTACTAGATAAACAAATACCTAATAGGGCTTTCTAAATGCCAGTCAAGAATCTCGAGACATGAACTAATTCAAGTCAATTCTTACTGCATAAGAAACTATTATCTCTAAAGTATTATATCCTAAAGGGATATCTATCTAGATTATCTATCATGACTTAGAAACTAAGTCACTAACCATCTTTATTTTTGAAGAAAACCGGAACAATAGTTCCCGATGGTTTAGACTAATCTAATATATCCTAGTCTAGTAGTATCTAGAACCTATTCTAGAATAACTGCAACCAAGAGTCAAGTCAGATAACATATCAAAATATGTGTGCAGTAAATAAAAGTTTAATTCTATCTACTATAGAATAAGGAAACAAACAAGCGGCAATTTTAAATAGGATGTCTAAATCCAATGGTATTAAATTAGGACTTTAAACAAATAATAAAAAGTCTTATGGTATTGAAAACTTGTTAATTTTGAAGGAATCTTTTATATGTGTGATTGTGTGAAACTTTTTAGTAGAAAGTTTAAATATCAAATCCTATAAAAAATCTCATCCTAACCCATCAGACTTTTGACATGAGATTTTTTTGAGGCTAGAGAAGAGAAGAAAAACAGACTTGTGAACTCTTCGTGAACAAGGTACTTTTGTGTTCCAATTTTTTATTATGTGTGGATTGATTTTTATTTGTGAATGAAAAATAGATAGATTAGTGTTAACTTTTTCCCAATAATAGATTAGTGTTAATGATTTATTTTATGAAAAATAGATCGATTTGACTGTCACTTTGATGATTTGGTTGTTGTGTCATTTTCGCTCTAGAACATGTGTGTGAATTGTGTCAATTAATGATTACTTATTTTGTTTAAAAGATCAATAATCTCAGTTAACTCACCACAATCTGCAAAATGGCTTTAGAACAAGTTTTCTCAATTTTTTCGTTAATAGTAACAAGTTTTCACATTTTCTTGGATTACCCTTTAAGCCATTGGATCCATGTTACCATAATATTTTAATCAGAAGCAAGTATACGTGCGGTTCAGCCACTGCTCTTTGAGTGCTGGGGTTTTCATCCAAATGCTTGTTGTGTAATTTACAAGGGAATTGAAAAAGTTTTGATTTTTCACTCTCACTCACAAGTCACCTTCTTGCATTATTTTGTTGTTCGTGTGTGAGATTTTGCCTTAAAGTGAATCATTGTATGTCTTAAGATTATAGGGTTTCATATATGTATTCATGTGAGTCATTTTGGCTTTATTTTTCGTTGGTAGCACGAGAAAATCATCAGCTACTTAGTAAGTAATCTCATTTTAGTAACTGTAATAATGCTGGATTGCCACTTCAAATGAGGCATTTTTTTTCATAATCACAAAATGTATTAGCGGCTTGTAATTTTGATTTGGAATTCATATACGTTATTAACGAGTGGGAGGGTTCAACTCATGATTCAAAGTTGCTAAGTGATGCTTTATCAATGAGGAACGGACTTAAAGTTCCTGAAGGTAAGTACTTATTTTTTAAATAAAAATAACACACACACAAATATATATATATATATATATATATATATATATATATATATAATACATTTCATACTAATTTTATATGTATTATATATATAATTAGGTAAATATTTCCTAGTGGATTGTGGATTTCCTAATCGACGCCAATTTTTAGCTCCATTTCGAGGTGTGCGATATCATCTCCAAGATTTTGCAGGTCATGGTAATGACCCTCACAATGAAAATGAATTGTTCAATCTTCGCCATGCTTCTTTGAGGAATGTGATTGAGAGGATATTTGGTATTTTTAAATCATGGTTTACAATTTTAAGTCAGCGCCTCCATTTCTATTTAAGACACAAGCAGAGCTTGTGTTGGCGTGTGTAGCACTACATAACTTTCTTCGCAAAGAGTGTCGTTCTGATGAATTTCCAATTGAACCAATAGACGACTCTTCATATTTATTATTATCGGTTAATGAAGAAGATAATTTTGAACCTATTGTGCAAACCCAAGAGCAGCAACGAGAAGATGCTAACGCATGGAGGGCTAGCATGACTTTAGATATGTGGAGAAATGCTACTTAGAAGGACATGAAGTTACATCAAATTGGCTATTAAAATACAATAAAAAATTATATTGGCTTTTGCTTTTCTTTCAAAATATCATTTCTTTGTTATATTTTTCATTAATTTATGATTTTGAATATTCATTTTTATTTATGGTTCTATTTCATATGATTCTATTTTCTGTTATTGTTGATGCAAATATCCACAGCTTGAACCAATCGACTTTCATTAGTTTTTTTTTGTTCCATTCCATATATCTATTTTTTTTTAAAAAAAAGAAAAAAATCTATATATAGTCCTTTCAAATCTGACAAATTCTTATGATATAAATCTTTTAAAATATTATAAGTAAAAAATCCTAATTAAAAGAAATCTCATAAAATCATATAAGTCGTTACATTCTTAAATGTCTTTTAAAATCTGCTGGATTTATTTATCGAAAAATAGTCTTTTAAAATCTCAATTGAATACCCCCTAAATTCACACTCACGTCACGCACGCACACAGCTCATTATCACACACACACACAGAGCTACGGAAACCAGAAGAGAACAACAGACGCAGAAAAACAGAGAGATAGAGAAAGAGAAAGGGACGAAAAGAGAAGAAGAAAGATGGGGGGAGAGAGAGAGAGGTCGAGAAAGAAGAAAGAAACCCACATATGTAGGATATACACACACACACCTGATTCAAACACACACAGTCACGGCAAACAGAGACAGAAATAGTGAGAGGAAACCGAAAAGAAAAAGAAGCAGAACACAGCAGACCGAAGAAGAAGAAACCGAGACAAGAGAGAGAGAAATACGAAGAAAACAGAGGAGGAAGGAGAAGAAGGCCGAGAGAGGGAGAAGCAACTCGTAAATACTATAGCAGTGATTTTCCTTGAGGTTATTTGTGTTTGATGTGCTTTGTCTTGATAAAGAAACTGAGTAATTAGATGAATATGGTGATTAGAAACATACTGATTTGAGTTTCTAATTTGGTTTTATGCATGAAATTGATAGAAATTGGTAAGAATCGAAATTGGGGAAAAATTGATTATAACTCTAGAAAATATAATTTTTCAATTTTGTAAGGAGACAAAAGAGACAAGACTTTAAATATTTTCTGGTTTGACCGATTGTTTAGGAAACTTAGGGGTATTAGAGTATTAAATTTTCAAGATAAGGATATTTAATTACTGTTACTGTTAAGTTAATTAAGTTAGAAATTACAAGTGCTTTGGTTGTTTGAACTTTACTTGATTTGGTGTAAATGGGTGACTTGTTATGAATTGTATTTTAATTTTAGCTTGTGTTTATTGTATGATAAAGTGTAATTATTGCGGGTTTATTGACTATAAACTTTGAGCAATAGATACTATGAGTATAAAAAGGTAAATTAGATTTCATATGTTTGTAATATTGTGATATTTGTATTGTAAGTGAATGAATAAGTTGAGTGTGTGTATATATATATATATATATATTATATATATATATATATATATAATATATATATATATGCAGTTATGCGTTCGTCTATGTGGTTGAGTGCCTATGTATGAATATAGACTACTTGTTAGATTGCTGTATAAACTGCTGATATAATCATTCATGTTAGTAAACTAAGCTTTGAAGATGAAAACGTGTATAAAGTATAAGTTGGTATAGAATTGGAAAATCAGAATTGAATGAAGTGCTGATGGGCATAACAGTACAGTAGCTAAGGGAATAAGCATAAACTTAAAGTTAGAAATTAACGTTCTTAGATATGAGCTATAGTAGTGTTAACTCGAGCATGTATAAAGAAAGTATATAGGGAGCAAAATACATATATCATTAATTGGTAGAAATGCATTGGCGTATGCATGAGTATAAATGATATTTTGAGATAAGTATACATTAAAGCATAATTAGGGAATGTGACAACATTAGAAAGACATATGCATTTTTATATGACATAATTTTTAGAAGTTAAGAATGATTTTGAAATCCAAAGAGTTTTAACGAATTGTCTCAAATGCTTTTGAAGAAAATGTTTTCATAAAACAGTTGATACAATTTTGAGATTTAAGCAAGATTTTTCTATTTTCGGGGCATGGGGGAAAAACTCACCCCAGTATGTAACTATTACAGTTGGAATTGACGGATACAAAGGACATGTGCACATGTAGGGCCAGGAAGGCGGCTTAGGATCGTGTACCTTGTCCCTAGTATAGAGCTTGGGCGGTAGCATTGATCCGCTCCCCCAGTTCTAGTGGTGGTTACGTTGCAGTTGAGCTGTTGTCCTGGACGTGACTACACCCAGTTGAGTTGTTGTCCTGGGTGTAGGGCTCTACGTTGCAGTTGAGTCGTTGTCCTGGACGTAGAGCACCATCAGTTTCAGAGATGCCCAATTGAGTATTTGTCCTGGGCATCGAGTACCACTAGTTTCAGAGACACCCAATTGAGTTGTTGTCCTGGGTGTAGAGCAGTTTTCAGTTTTCGGATACAGTTTACAGTTTTCAAATATAATTTTCAGTTTTCAGTTACATATTTCAATTTTCTGATGCAGTTTTGAGTCTTCAGATACAGTTTTTCAGAAAGAGATTTTCCAGAAAGAAAAAGTAAAATAGAGTTTTAAGCAAAAAGTTTTCAGAAAGAAGTTTTTAGGGGAAAAAAAAGAATTTCATAAAAGGTTTTCAAGAATCATTTAATAGAAACATGGCATATTAGAGTAGAATTTAGTTTACAAATTATGCATATAAATCATACATTTTCGAAATCATTTGAGTTATCTATAGCTTATATTAATGCATGATAGCATTATTACAATTATACGCATTTGTGATTGATCGTGGTATAAATTGTATGTTTACATAGAGGGAACCTTTTTGCGAATACTAGTGCATGATTGTATGTAATACATTTATACATGTACACATGGTTGAAGATTGTATGATAAATGTAGTAGAAAGAATATTTTATAAATCCGATTTGATGATATTTCAATGAGATAAAGAAAGATAAGTATACTAAATGCCTGAGCTCAATTGACAAAGAGTGTGTAGGTAAGTATCGAGATATCAGAGTAGCGCAGCGGAAATGTGATGAGATCTGACTTAGTAGATAAGGATGTAGAGAGTTACTATTCATATTGTGAATATTGAAAGGTAAACAAAAATAGGAAATAAGAATAAAAATATAAGTAGAGATAGATAAAGAAGTGATAGCATGTAATATGCTTATAATATGGATAAGATTTATATGGTTAATTCAGACTTTGTGAATATTTGCATGGATTTAAAGACAATTCAGGTAATACAGGAATAGAATTTAAGCAGCTGAATGGCTTAATAAACAGCCCAGGTTAATATAAAAACAGAATTTAAGCTTTGTGTGTTTATCGCTCAAAGAATGAGCATAGTTACTTACTGAGTCTTATGACTCACAACCCAACAGAGTTTGAGTTTTGCAGGTTAGTGACCTGATCGGTCGACCACAGACACCAGAGCTTGAGGAGCCGGATAGTAGAGTTGCAGTCAGCCAGTCACCAGGTCTTGGGCATTTAGAAGTCAAGTTGTTTATTAGTTAGAATGAAAAGAATTGAGTTGTATAAGTTTAATTATAAAATTTTTTGTTTGTACGCATTTTCGGGCTTGGAGCCCAATTATATTGTGTCTTGAGATCTTTATTTTAGAGTTATGTTTTGTGTTTGGGCCCAATAGATTGTTTAGAGGAGCTGGACTTGATCCAGGTTGCATGACTTTTAGCTGAGGTCATGTCATAATTTCTTCAGAGTCAGAGGCAGAGGCTTATGGAGGCAGGATTAGCTTGTCTCCTGCCGGTAGCATCCTAGCTTAGGCGGGATGTTACACCAATTCACTGTTTGGGCAGCCGTCACCCGGTTGGCTCAAAAGTCACCCGGTAATGCTGTTTTTCACCGTTTTCACTTATTTCAACTCCGAATACAGCAGACCAAAGAAGAAGAAACCGAGACAAGAGAGAGAGAAATATGAAGAAAACAGAGGAGGAAGGAGAAGAAGGCCGAGAGAGAGAGAAACAACTCGTAAGTAAACTATAGCAGTGATTTTCCTTGAGGTTATTTGTGTTTGATGTGCTTTGTCTTGATAAATAAACTGAGTAATTAGATGAATATGGTGATTAGAAACATACTGATTTGAGTTTCTAATTCGGTTTTATGCATGAAATTGATAGAAATTAGTAAGAATCGAAATTAGGGAAAAATTGATTATAACTCTAGAAAATATAATTTTTCAATTTTGTAAGGAGACAAAAGGGACAAAACTTTAAATATTTTCTGGTTTGGCCGATTGTTTAGGAAACTTAGGGGTATTAGAGTATTACATTTTCAAGATAAGGCTCTTTAATTACTGTTACTGTTAAGTTAATTAAGTTAGAAATTACAAGTGCTTTGGTTGTTTGAACTTTACTTGATTTGGTGTAAATGGGTGACTTGTTATGAAGTGCATTTTAATTTTAGCTTGTGTTTATTGTATGATAAGTGTAATTATTGCGGGTTATTGACTATAAACTTTGAGCAATAGATACTATGAGTATAAAAAGGTAAATTAGATTTCATATGTTTGTAATATTGTGATATTTGTATTGTAAGTGAATGAATAAGTTGAGTGTGTGTGTGTATATATATATATATATATATATATAGTTATGCGTTCGTCTATGTGGTTGAGTGCCTATGTATGAATATAGACTACTTGTTAGATTGCTGTATAAACTACTGATATAATCATTCATGTTAGTAAACTAAGCTTTGAAGATGAAAACGTGTATAAAGTATAAGTTGGTATAGAATTGGAAAATCAGAATTGAATGAAAGTGCTGATGGGCATAACAGTACAGTAGCTAAGGGAATAAGCATAAACTTAAAGTTAGAAATTAACGTTCTTAGAAATGAGCTATAGTAGTGTTAACTCGAGCATGTATAAAGAAAGTATATAGGGAGCAAAATACAAATATCATTAATCGGTAGAAATGCATTGGTGTATGCATGAGTATAAATGATATTTTGAGATAAGCATACATTAAAGCATAATTAGGGAATGTGACAGCATTAGAAAGGCATATGCATATTTATATGACATAATTTTTAGAAGTTGAGAATGATTTTGAAATTCAAAGAGTTTTAACGAATAGTCTCAAATGCTTTTGAAGAAAATGTTTTCAGAAAACAGTTGATACAATTTTGAGATTTAAGCAAGATTTTTCTATTTTCGGGGCATGGGGGAAAAACTCACCCCAGTATGTAACTATTACAGGTGGAATTGACGGATACAGAGGACATGTGCACATGTAGGGCCAGGATGGCGGCTTAGGATCGTGTACCTGGTCCCTATTATAGAGCTTGAGCGGTAGCATTGATCCGCTCCCCCAGTTATAGTGGTGGTTACGTTGCAGTTGAGCTGTTGTCATGGACGTGGCTACACCCAGTTGAGTTGTTGTCCTGAGTGTAGGGCTTTACATTGCAGTTGAGTTGTTGTCCTGGACGTAGAGCACCACCAGTTTCAGAGATGCCGCAATTGAGTATTTGTCCTGGGCATCGAGTACCACTAGTTTCAGAGACAACCAGTTGAGTTGTTGTCCTGGGTGTAGAGCAGTTTTCGGTTTTCGGATACAGTTTACAGTTTTCAAATACAGTTTTCAGTTTTCAGTTACAGATTTCAATTTTCTGATGCAGTTTTCAGTCTTCAGATACAGTTTTTCAGAAAGAGCTTTCCAGAAGGAAAAAGTAAAATAGAGTTTTCAGCAAAATGTTTTCAGAAAGAAGTTTTTAGGGGAAAAAAAAAGAATTTCAGAAAAGGTTTTCAAGAATCATTTTATAGAAACATGGCATATTAGAGTAGAATTTAGTTTACAAATTATGCATATAAATCATACATTTTAGAAATCATTTGAGTTATCTATAGCTTATATTAATGCATGATAGCATTATTACAATTATACGCATATGTGATTGATTGGGTATAAATTGTATGTTTACATAGAGGGAACCTTTTTGCGAATACTAGTGCATGATTGTATGTAATACATTTATACATGTACACATGGTTGAAGATTGTATGATAAATGTAGTAGAAAGAATATTTTATACATCCGTTTTGATGATATTTCAATGAGATAAAGAAAGATAAGTATACTAAATGCCTGAACTAGATTGACAATGAGTGTGTAGGTAAGTATCGAGATATCAGAGTAGCGCAGCGGAAATGTGATGAGATCTGACTTAGTAGATAAGGATGTAGAGAGTTACTATTCATGTTGTGAATATTGAAAGGTAAACAAAAATAGGAAATAAGAATAAAAATATAAGTAGAGATAGAGATAGATAAAGAAGTGATAGCAAGTAATATGCTTATAATATGGATAAGATTTATATGGTTAATTCAGACTTTGTGAATATTTGCAAGGCTTTAAAGACAATTCAGGTAATACAGGAATAGAATTTAAGCAGCTGAATGGCTTAATAAACAGCCCAGGTTAATACAAAAACAGAATTTAAGCTTCGTGTGTTTATCGCTCAAAGAATGAGCATAGTTACTTATTGAGTCTTATGACTCACAACCCAACATCGTTTGAGTTTCGCAGGTTGGTGACCTGATCGGTCGACCACAGACACCAAAGCTTGAGGAGCCGGATTGCAGAGTTGCAGTCAGCCAGTCACCAGGTCTTGGGCATTTAGAAGTCAAGTTGTTTATTAGTTAGAATGAAAAGAATTTGAGTTGTATAAGTTTAATTATAAAAGTTTTTTTTGTACGTATTTTCGGGCATGGAGCCCAATTATATTGTGTCTTGAGATCTTTATTTTAGAGTTGTGTTTTGTGTTTGGGCCAAATAGATTGTTTAGAGGAGCTGGACTTGATCCAGGTTGCATGACTTTTAACTGAGGTCATGTCAAAATTTCGTCAGAGGCAGAGGCAGAGGCAGAGGCAGAGGCTTATGGAGGCAAGATTAGCTTGTCTCCTGCCGGTAGCATCCTAGCCTAGGCGGGATGTTACACCAATTCACTGTTTGGGCAGCCGTCACCCGGTTGGCTCAAAAGTCACTTGGTAACTGTTTTTCGCCGTTTTCACTTATTTCAACTCCGAAATAATTTCCGGAAATTGTTCCAATACCCAAAACACATCCAATATATTTATATGACCTAATTTCATCACTATAAACCTAAATTTTCAGATCTGATCCAGAAACCAAAAATATCAATATTTCATACTTTAATCCAATTTTTCTTAACATTAATCACATTAATCACAACACCAATCCATGCCACCGCCAATGAAGCACCCAAGAACAATTCTAGGAATTACAAGAGTGGTCATAACACTCTAGAATGGCAACATATCATCAAATGATCAAATTGAATAAATATTATAATAATATCATTCAATTTTACTTCACACATGCATCAAGCCTTCTAATCCATCTTCCAAATAAAAAAACACCCAAATTCTTAAGAAAAGAAGAAACCCTAGAATCTCTCTAGATGCCCAAGAACAAAAAACATGCTTTCTAAGCTTAGGGATATTGAGGATTACTTTTAATCTCTTAATTTCCTTAAGCTATTTCTTGATTTTCTTCACTTTTCCTTCTTGAATCATCAAGCAAATTTGGAGATCTGTTTGGAAGAAGAGTTTTGGCCAATGTAAGTTATGAACAAGAAAAGAAAATTTTTTTTCTCTTTAAAAAATCCCGTTGCCGACTTAGATGGGGCATTTTTTTCATTTTTGGAAAAATTAATTTGATCCAAAATCAAATAAATAAATCATGCCACATGGTACCACTTAATAATAAACATGTGTGATAACAATTATCACAAATAAAAATTATTTAATTAAATTAAATATAATTTAAAGTAGTCAAAAATCAAATCTAACACTTTAACCTTAAATTTAATGGCATGTGTAACCAATAATAATTAAACATATATTCCATAACAATTATGAAATATATATATATATATATATATATATATAATATATATATATATATATATTATATATATTATATATCATTTAATCATCTAAATATTTAACATTTAAATATCGAAATAATTAATTAATATAATTATTAATCCATATGTATTTTATTTACATTAAATAAAATACATATAGAAGTGACATGTGTCAAAATCTCATTTGACAATTAATTAATGTGTATCTAATCAAATTATATATCAAATACAAATACACAATAATTACGATTAACCAAAAAATTCCCATATGCATGTATTTTCGTTTAACCGTTTAAACGATTCGAATTAACCGTCTATTAGGAAATCTTCAGTGAGTCGTTCAGTGTTTATCAAATAAACACCTACATTTCTATACGAGTCTCCCAAGACTCATGGTTCATTGGGATAAATCATCGGACCAAGTCACGATATATGACATGTACTGTTCTCAGCGGATTTTACTAACCGACCCGTGTTAGTAAATCTTGACCAGAGACTTTATTTAAGGATATACAACTTATAGTGACGCTTCCCAATGTCAATTACAAACTACGTTGTAACTGCGCACTACATTGTAAATCCTAGGGTCTTTGTTAATATTTTTATGTATCACTAAATCAGATTTAGTTTCAATCTAATCATAATTAGATATCTAACCGTAATTAGATCGAATATGTATATAAAAGACAAGAGATGCTACTATTAAATAAGTAATATTATGGAAAATGGAATTGTTCATATTCATGAATCAAACTTAAATACGATCCGGATTGGCACTCTGAGCATCAACCCTAACAAGAAACAAGAAGATTTTTGAATGAAAAATGGAAGAACCTTTGGGGGTAGTAGCAAGAGCCGAAGCTATGATTGATTCCTTCAAAAGGATAAAGTGTTTGGATATAAATAGAAAATTGAGAGAAGAACCAACAATGAAAATGTCATGGAAACCTCCTCCGATTGGGTGGTATAGATAAACGTGGATGCGACTACCAAGTTAGAGAGAAAGTTATCTGGGTTGGGTGCTGTCATTGGAGACTGGAATGGAAATATAATAGCAGTAGCCATCAAAACTTCAAGATTCTATGAGGTTGTGATATATGCTAAGCTGAAGCAGCAAAGTGGGGATTACAGTTAATAGAAAAAGGCTGGATTGAGTTCAATTGTTATGGAATCATAAATTAAAAGAGTTATGGATTTGATAAATAATAGGTGTAGCAGCATTACATAAGTGGTATAGGTAATCTCGGAAATTGGAGAAGTCAGCAAACATTTCCGGGATTTCAAATACACTTATATCTCTAGAAATTGTAATACTCTTGCTCATGTTTTAGCAAAGATAGCTATGGAAAAATTGAAACTATTGTATGGCGGGATAAATTCCCATCAGAAAGTATGTACCTCTTTCACAATGGTGGTTAAATGATAAGTGTTACTTTCATTTCAAAAAAAAAAAAAAAAAGGAATAATGCTCCTTCCTTTTTACCGGGAATGGCTTCTAACTTCTACCATCATCTTATTGGTTGGTTTGTTTAGGCCCAACTCACACTACTGAAAATACGCAAGTAAGGTTTCATTTGAGCATTATTATAACAATTTATAAACTAAAACGATTCAACAATGATTTTTCTCTCAAAACGTGAATGACACGCTCAAAAAGTAATTCTTTACTTTCAAATATAAGAGTGTCGAAGTAATAAAATAACCTGGTAAGTCCGGGATCAATCCATAGGGAATATATTTAATAGGATAAAATAACAATTTAAAAGAAAATGATTAAATTGTTTGAAGTGATTGGAGAATTTTAAATTAAAGTGTAACAATAAAATAAAATGTTGGGGTAGGGGATCCACTTTTAATATTTCAAATTTAGAAATCTCACTTTTTATAATAAATAAATTATCATTATTACCCAATTAATTTATTTCATGAATTAATTATGCCAAAATATTTAAAACCAGCCATAAAGGCGGTGATAATTTTGTCTATAACAAGTCAAGTTAGGTACTCAATTATACAAAATAAATAAAACCAGCCATATATACGGTAATAAAGTTTGTCAATAATTAACTCAAATATAAATTAAATATTAATCATTATATTACAATTTATATATTATAATATACGTGAGATTAATCTAAATTTTCATATTAAAAGCTTTATCTTTTATCACATCAAAAAGAAATTAGCTACTCATAATTTGAATAAAAACACACATAATTTTATTACTAGAAGAAAAAGAAATTACAAGAAAGCTTAAGAAAATAAGACACACAAGAGCTGAAACTCCATAAATTTTTAAGAGAATTGTGGAAATGAGACTGAGGAAAATGAGGTGCAGAACACCTCTATTTACAAAAATTTTGCAAGCTTTCTCCACCAAACATACATGTGATTGTCATTTTTTTTATTTGATTTTAATATTTACATATAATACATTTTGGATTTTTTTTTTATCAATTTCGGTCTTGAAAAATTCGGAACTATAAACACCTGTCAACAGCAAAATTGTAGATCTTTGAGTCGTCTTTCATCTGGAATTGAAATCACTTTAATATGATATCGAAATAAAAAGTTATGGCCAAAATACGAAAATTACGCAGGGTTTGAATTTCTGAATTTGGAACACTGTTAGAACGCCATTTCAAGTTTTTGGCCTCCAAAATCCAAATGTCATATACATTTTTCTAGTCATGCATCTACGAATATTATTTCATCTACATAAAAAATAAAAATCATAATAAAACATAAATTTAATTATTATTTTATAAATATGTTAAATTAAGGGGATTAATGAAACAACAAGTGTAAAATGATTGATTTTTCTTTTAATAAATGTGTATTTTTTTAGTGTTCATCAATGAACAACTATCTTTTGTAACAAAACGTGAACTATCTTGGCATTTCTTTTCAAGAGTAGGAAATTTTCGGCGATATCCGAAACAAATAACCTTCTAGCAAAGGATCAATAAATCATGTTATACACATTTTTTTTTTAAAAAAAAGGCGGCAAAACTGAGCTGACTCCAGTCATTCCTTAATTCCGGCATATGAAAAATCTAAAGTGTGTTATATGTAATTATTGAAGTCAAATAAAAAAAATGTCAATTTCTCCATGTTTGGTGGAGAATTTGGTGGAGAATGCAATTGCATTCGTAAGAATTGCTGAGCACCTCTATAAATAGAGGTGTTCCGCACATCATTTTCTTTAGTCTGATTTCCACAGTTCTCTCTGAAATTTATGATTTTTCAACTCTTGTGTGTTTTATTTTTTAAAATTTTTCTTGTAATTTCTTTTTATTTCAGTAATAAAATTATATGTGTTTTTATTAAAATCATGAGTAGCTAATTTCATACTACTGGGGTAAAGGGTGAAGCTTTTATTATGAAAATATAGATTAATCTCACTTATATTATAATATATAAATTGTAATCTAATGATAATACTTAATTTAAATCTGGATTAATTATTGACAAATTTTGTTACCGCATATATGACTGATTTTATTTATTTGGCATAATTGAGTACTTAACTGGACTTGTTATAGATAAATATGACTGGTTTTATTTGTTTTGGCATAATTAATTCCTGAATTAAATTAGTTGGGTAATATTGACAATTTATATATTATAAAAATAAGATTTCTAAATTTGAAATATTAAAAATGGATCCCATCATTTTATTTTATTGTCGCAGTCTAATTTAAAATTTTCAATCACTTCAAACAAATCAAGTCTTTTTATTTTTATTAGAATTATTATTTTATCTGATTAAATCTATTCTATGTGGATCGACCACCCGGACTTACCGGGTTATTTTATTACTTCGACACTCTTATACTTGGGAGTAAAGAACCATTTTTTGTGCGTGTCAAGTTTTTGACACCGTTGCCGGAGAATATAATTTAGTAGATAGAATAATAATTTAACATCCTTATATAATTTTTTTCTTTTCTTTTATTTTCTTTTTTTATTTTGTATTTATTTTGTTTGTATTTTTTGTACTCATTTTTTTAACACTACATTTATATTTTTTTTGTCATTTATTTTAACTTTTTTCTTCCGTTCACTTGTTTATTATTTTTTCTTTTTGTAAGTATTTCATTTGCATTTTTAAATTTTAGAAAATAGTATGCATTTAGGTTGCATGAGACATTGGTCTCGATCATCCAACGGTAGATTAAATAGAGAGTCTCCATCACCTTCATCGTCAGTCAAAATGACCGAGAACCAAAATGAAAATCCACCTGCCCGAGTTGAAAATCCAGTTGATCAGGAAGAAAGCGAGTCTCGGCATGGCGATTTTAATCATCCTAGGACACTCAGACAATTCATGAATCCCACTAGAACATGATCAACATGCATCACGTTTCAATTTTAAGCCCGGTATCATTTACCCATATTCCATGGTCTAGAATCAGAAAATCATTATCAACACTTAAAGGAATTTGAAGAGGTATGTAACACTTGCACAAACCAAAATTGTAGCATGAATATAATTCGATTAAAGTTTTTTCCCTTTTCTTTAAAAGATAAAGCTAAAATTTGGCTGCAGAAACTTAGGTCAGGGTCCATCAGAACATTAGATGATTTGCAAGAACAGTTTCTGAAAAAATTCTTTTCCCTTCACATGACAAACTCCTTTTAGAGGAGAATCACAATTTTCACACAAGAGTCGATGGAAACACTTAATCAATATTGGGAGAGATTTAAAGAGATGATGAATGTTTGTCCACATCACGGGTTTGAAACATGAAGGCTGGTTGCCTACTTCTACGAGGGTTTAACATCCTAAGATAGATAAGTAGTGGAAATGATGTGTAATGGTGAATTTATGGATAAAAATCCTGAAGATGCACTAGATTACCTAAAACACTTAGCAGAGAGCGCACAACAATGGGACACAGTTGGCACTTATGAGTTATCTATAAAACCACAGCCATCTGGTAGAGATATGTTTAACCTTAGGGAATGCCATGACTTTTCTGCTAAGTATGCATCTCTAGCAAAAAAAAGTTGAGGCATTAGAAATGAAGAAGAGTGATCATGTCAAGTCAGTTCAAGAAGTCACATGTCAAATATGTAATTCAAATGAACATGTCACACATGTTTGCCCAATATTGCCAGCCTTGCAAGAATGTATTCATGATCAACTCAGTTCTATAAACATTTTCAATAGACCAAATCCAAACTCATACTCTCAAACCTACAATTCTGGTTGGAGAAACCATCCAAACTTCAATTGGAGGAATGATAACCAAGCACAACCATCGCAACAACCTCCCCAGGTACATCAGAATTTTCGAAATTCCCAGAATTATGCACCATATGTCCCACCACCTAGGAAAACCCTTAAGGATACCTTGCATGAATTTATTGAGAAATAAGAAGTCATCAATAACGAAAATGTGCAAACATTGATTGATCTGAAAGATATTTTCTCCAAAATCACATATGCATTGTCCATTAATGAGAAAGGAAAGTTTCATGCACAACCACAGCCAAATCCCAAGAGTCATCAAAACCCTCACGAGTGTAATTTTGGTAGTCAACACATAGATCAAGTCAAATATGTTATTACTCGTCGCAGTGGTAAGGTCATCCACAGACCTATTCTTGAACCTCACGAAGTTTAAAATATATCAGATTCAGAAGGTAAGGAATGGGTTGATAAACCATTACCCATCATTGATGATAATAATTTTTCTCATGCACCTCAATTTCCTCAAACATTTAAAAAAAAGAAATTGAACCATTCCCCATAGATATATGAAATATTCAAACAGTTGAAGGTCAATATTCCTTTGTTAAATGTCATCCAACAGATGTCATATTATGCCAAATTTCTGAAAGACTTGTGCACCGTTAAAAGGAAACATCAGGTAAGAAAGAAAGTTTTTCTAACTGAACAGGCAAGTTTCATTCTCTCAACTAATAATGCATTAAAATACAAGGATCCTGGTTGTCCAACTATTTCATGTATTATTGGAAGTCAAAAAATTAAACATGCTTTGCTTGATCGTGGAGCCAGTGTCAATTTGCTTCCATTTTCGGTTTACCAACAACTTAATATTGGTGAGTTAATAACAACCTCAACTACTCTTTTACTTGCCGATAGATCAGTCAAGATACCAAAAGGAATTTTTAAAGACGTGTTATTATAAATCGATAAATTCATATATCATATGGATTTTATTGTCTTGGAAACACAACCTGTAGCATACAGTTATAAGCCAATTCATGTAATACTTGGTCATCCATTTTTAGTAATAGCTAATGCTTTAATTAATTGCAGGAATTGAATCATGAATTTATCTTTTGGCAATATGACGTTAGAGCTTAATGTTTTTAATATGTGCAAACAACCATATGATGAAGACAGTGAAAACGAAAGCATAGAACTAATTGAACCAATTTTGGAGGAACATATTCAGTGGAGTTTATATGATCCCATGGAAATTTGTACAACTAATTTTCTTAAATTTAGTATGTAATTAGATCCAGATATTTCTAATGTTTTTTTTTACTTGATTCTACACAGGTAGTGGGAGACGATGGAGGGAAACAAAATTTTGAGGAACTATGAACACTTGAAGAAGAGAAACATGAAGAAGCACCCAAATTGAAATTAAAGAATTTGCCTGAAGGATTGAAATATACATTTCTTGGAGATAAACAAACTTACCCTGTGGTAATTTCTTCTTCTTTGACAAGCGATCAAGAAGGTAAGTTGTTAAATGTGTTGAGAGAACATAATCATGGAATTGGATGGCCTTTAAAAGATATAAATGCATTAATTTTTTAAAATAAACACACAAAATACAGTTCAAAGATAATGTCAGGACACATCGATCACCCAAAAAAATGTTAAACATTTACAAGAAAGAAGTGGTTAAAACATGAGTCCTTAAATTTCTTGATTCATTCATCTCTTACATACCTGGTTTGGAGAAAAACACATATGCTAAGAAACGGAGAGCTAAACAATTAGGTGTTTGTTATAAATACGCACGTTGGACATGCAACATTCGTTGTCGTTTTTTAGGAATGATGTCTAATAATCGCGAAGAAAAAGATCAATCCATTAAAGACGGCTTGAGTAAAGAGCCATTAGATAAAATATCATTGACTCTTGAGACGCATCCTAGTGGATTTGATAGATTGATTTGCAACTTACATACATAATTTAAAAAAGAAATACAACAATACAGTCTCATAAATCAGACTTTAAAAGATCATGTTTGTTAATTTATAAGAAAATTGGATGGGAAGCATATTCCCGATGCATAAAGGGCATTCAAGCCGTTACTGGACGTAAAACCAGAGGAAGATGTGAGTCACAATGATAACTATCAGTACATATTGTTTCAATTTATTGCTTTGATTTCATTTCCTTTAAATTACTGTTTTGATTTACTTTAATTTACTGTTTTGATTTCATTTACTTTAATTTTTACCGACAATATCTAAACCTTTTGACTTTCATGATCTATTTTACTGTTCATCTAATAATTATTATTTTGCAGATACTAGTGCTTTTATTACTCATCCTTTTTTCAGGATTTATAAATACAGCTCGTCATTTCTCTCTTCAACACATTCGATAAGAGAGAACAAAAATGGCAACAACTTCAAGAAGACGAGTCACTAATATATGTGTGTTTTGTGGAACTAGCTCTGGAACTAAATCAGAATTTGTTGAGGATGCAAAAGAATTGGGTAGAGTTATGGCGGAAGGAAACATGCACTTAGTATATGGCGGTGACAATCTTGGATTGATGAGATGTATTTCAAAGGCCGTACAAGAAGGTGTCAGTAAAGTTTTGGGGATCATTCCAAAACCTTTGGCAGACGGAAACCTCATCGGAAAATCAAATGGAGAAGAATGCATTGTCTCAGGTATGTCTGAAAGACTTACTGAAATGATTAATCATGCTGACGCTTTTATTGCTTTACTAGATGGGCTAGGCATACTGGAATAAATTTTCACAGTGGCATCATGGGCGAACTTGAACATTCACCAAAAACCCATTGGACTACTTAATGTTGACATTTTTTCGATTTTCTTTTAGCATTTCTTGCGGACGCCAAAAGATTTGGGTTCATTTCAAAACCGGTAAAAGATATCATCCTAACTGCAAGAAAAACTAATGAATTAATTTATCAGTCTTAGCTTATGAACCAAAAATCGACCCCATTATTTCCAAGTTGAACTGGTCTGATAATGATCGTGGTAAGAATCGTAGAGTGGACTTGGATCTTAATCTGTAATTTTTCTTTTAAATAGTCGTAAATTCAATTGTTAATTCCACACTAACCTTGTAATGTCTTCTAAACTATACTGCTTCTTTTTCGGACATTGAGGACAATATCTCAATTTGGTTGAGGGGAGGGGATAATTGACTAGATAGTTTTTGTTTTTATATTTTGTTGCTGTATTTTTTGTTTTAAAAAATCATTTTTGTGTTATCGTTTTATGTAAAAAAAAGTATTTTTATGTTGTTTTTGTTATTATTGTTATTTTGTGTGTAAAAAAAACTACACACAAACTAACAATAAATTTTTGACTAACCAAGTGAAATTGTTGTTGAGAGGTAGTTGTGTAAGGAGTTTTCGCTCCTGAGACGCATCTCAAAATAATTCGTAACAAGTTATTTTTATTTCTTTCTTTTTAAATCATTTAAATTTGTGAATTCTCCATAATATTGATTAAATTTAATCTCCATAAGCTCATTTGACAGATATTATCAACATACACGGTAACATATGATCATTGGTTGTAAGTGAAAATTTTGTAATATTCAATTTTTTAATTTGTTGGAGGTAGCACCTAAAGGCAGTGAAATTTGTGTTTTTATTTAAAAAAAATATAACCATGCTTTTACTTAGTAACCGGACATCTTGCTTCAGCAAGTAGTGATTGTTCGCGTAAAATGGTAGAGCTTAGGTTAGTTTAATTAAAAAAATGATAATAATCAAGAATTTACTTAGTAACCGGACATCTTGCCTTAGTAAATAGTGATTGTTCGAGTAAAACGGTAGAGCTTGAGTTTGAAAAAAATGAAAAAGAAAATATTTTTAAATAAGCTTGATTTCGTAGCCTCACTAACTCAAACAATTAAATCTGTAGGGGTGTTTTAACACTTAGTGTTCTAAGACCAACTGGTCTGGGAGTCATTGGCCCAAAACTCATTACATGTGTTAAAGAGAAAGCTTAAGGAAATCAGACACTTCTTCTTTTTATTATCTGATATCCGAGCAATTAAGTCTGTAGGGATGTCTTAACACCTAGTGCCCTAAAACCAATTGGTTTGGGAGTCACTGGTTCAAAGCTCGTTACAAGGATTAAAGATGTATTATTATAAAAAAAAAAACTATTTTATTTTTATAAATAAACTTTCATTGCCAAAAGGTGTGAACATTAATTTAGGACAAAAATATTACTCTATTTTCAACAAGATCTGTGAATATTGTGGACATAATGAATTGATTGATACCTTATTTTATGTTTGTTTGGAAGAATGGTAAAAAGTACATGAGAATTTACTTATTTGATTATTTAGAAAGAAAATTTTTAACTTGGATGAGAATTTTTCTTTCAAGTTTTCGCTTATATTATTAGGGACTAGTAATAAGTTGGTTTAAGGGTGTGATGAACAAAAAAGGTGCACATTTATTAAAAGAAAAATTAATTATTTTACACTTGTAGTATTATTAATCCCCTAAATTTAGCATATTTGTTAAATAATAATTATATTTATGTTTATTGTGATTTTTATCTTTATGTAGGTGAAATAATACTTTGAATGCATAACTAGAAAAATGAATTTGACATTTGGATTTTGGAAACCAGAAACTTAAAAAAGTGTTCTAACAATATACAAATTCAGAAATTCCAAACCTGTACAATTTTTGTATTTTGACCATAACTTTTGACTCCGATATCGGATTGAGGCGATTCTAGTTCCAGATAAAAGATGACTCAAATATCTACAACTTTTATGTTGACAAGATTTTCTAGTTCGGAATTGTTCAAGACCGAAATTGATGAAAAATCTAAAGTGTATTATATGTAATTATTGAAGTCAAATAAAAAAATTATCAATTTCTCCATATTTGGTGGAAGATTTGGTGGAGAATGCAATTGCATTCGTAAGAAGTGCTGATCACCTCTATATATAGAGGTGCTCTGCACCTTATTTTCTTCAGTTTATTTCCACATTTTTCTCTGAAATTTGTGGTTTTTCAGCTCTTGTATATTTCATTTTTTAAAAATTTTCTTGTAATTTTTTTTATTTCAGTAATAAAATTATGTGTGTTTTTATTAAAATCATGAGTAACTAATTTCATACTATTGGGGTAAAAGGTGAAGCTTTTAATATGAAAATATAGATTAATCTCACTTATATTATAATATATAAATTGTAATCTAATGATTTATTTAATTTAAATCTAGATTAATTATTGGCACACTTTGTTATCGCCTATATGGCTGGTTTTATTTATTTGGCATAATTGAGTACCTAACTGGACTTGTTATAGACAAAAAAAATATCACCGCCTTTATGGCTGATTTGATTTGTTTTGGCATAATTAATTCCTGAATTAAATTAACTGGGTAATATTGACAATTTATATATTATAAAAAAATAAGATTTCTAAATTTGAAATATTAAAAGCGGATCTCATAGTCATAATATTTTATTTTATTGTTGCAGTCTAATTTAAAATTTTCAATCACTTCAAACAAATCAAGTCTTTTTATTTTTATTAGAATTATTATTTTATCCTATTAAATCTATTCCCCATGGATCGACCCCAGACTTACCAAGTTAATTTATTACTTCGACACTCTTATATTTGAAAATAAAGAACCACTTTTTAAGCGTGTCAACATCCGTCGTATCTCATATTACATCCTGAATTCATACCAAGCAATAACTTACCTTCAAAATAGATAGTCCCCAAGGGGTGTGGCTTGGTGGTGTAGGGTCCAGGATCTCACCTTGAGATTCTGGGTTCGAATCCAGGGGGTGCACTTCTTGTAAGAGTCTGGGACAGCCGGTGGTTTTACCTGCGCCACGGCCCAGAATGGGTGGTTTGGTGCCGGGGTTTCCATCATTTCCAAAAAAAAAAAAAAAAAAATGATTAGATAAAATTATATCACTTGGTATGGTTAAGTGAATAGGATGACTGGTTAAAGAATTAGCAAACTGCGTTTAAAACAAAGAAACATTTGTGTAAAACATAAAAAGCAACACCTATCCTTCTATAACTAGAAAATATCTCCAAAAACAGAAATATAGTTCCCTTTAATCTGCCATTGGTCTTATATATATATATATCAGACACATTCAGAATCAGTAACAACTTTTTTCAATTTCAAACTTGAAATTACATGCATTATTCAGTTTCATCAATTTTCCCAAAAAAACAAGCATTTATAATCCATAAATCTTGTACATGTATATATAAGCAAAATTTGAACCAAAACAAGTTCCCTTCATCATAAGAAATAAGAATATAACCGAGACTATCTATCCCCATAAACAAAAGTCATATTTCTACAGCAATGACTTTCCCTTTACTTCCCAAAGCTCTACCAATCCAAATAGTAATGGAACCAGAACCAGTCCCCAAATCAACCCACATCCCATCTCTCAATTCTCCATTATCCCTGACCTCATCACTCACCAAATCAATCATCAACTCAGTCTCAGGCCTTGGAATAAAAATCCTTTCTTCAACACTTAATTAACATCAAGTCCCTCCAATGCTCGCAACCAACCAAATATTGAAAAGGCTTTCTCTTTTCAATTCTCTGCTTCCACAACCATACAATTCATCATTTATGGGGAAACACCGTTAGGTAGCAAATTTATTTGTTGATGGCTGGTTTTCGTCTCAGGGACAATAACGGAAATTGTATTGTTCCCGGGATTCAACCTTCCTTCAGCAGTGAATTTTTTTGGTTATGAGGACAACCAAAAGCAAACTTTGGCGGAGGGAGAAAAACATGCAGATTGACATAAGAAGTTAACGTGGTTCGGCGGGTTAAACCCAACCTACGTCCACGGGCACAAAACAGATGGGTATTTTATTGCTGAAATGTGTTTGGCCGACCTGTTTTGTGGTCGGTCAAAGCGTAAACCGAGCTGTTTTACAAAGAGAATTACAAAAAAGGCTCTCTCTCTGCCTCTCTCTTTCTTTTTTTTTTTGCCCCATTTCTTTCTTACATAAAGACCTTTCTTTATATACTAAGTCTGAAGCGGCAAAATTGAGGCGGCTACTGTTCCCTATACTGCGGAGCCTTCCACGTGAATTTGCTTCATTTACTAGCTCTCTGCCCTATGCCTGCTCTTTGCCGAAAGTGAACCTGCTCTCTGACATCCCATCGCATCAGTTTGACTTCTCACTGCCACATGCATTTAGTGATGATGACCGTCTGGTGGGTGTTACCGGGTGATGACACGCGTAAAGGAGAATTACCTTCCCAAGGCTTCTGTCGGTGACTAGGTGGGCGGTCAGATGACTTGTGGACTCATCACACCCTTCTTTCTGACCGGATGGATTTTGACTTGCCTTCCCGACCTAATGTGTTCAGCTGTGTATTTTGATGTGATCAGCTTTATAAGTTTTGTATTGAATCTCATAGTCCGGCTTGCCCAGATCATGTCAATGTTTTCTGCCGAGCCGATGAGTGCTTGATACTTCTTCTGAATATCTTTTCCTTCTGGAAAAGGGAAATCTCATCTTTATCCTTGGCCAATTGCTTGATATATTATATCTTGATTCTTACCATCAACACTATTCTTAGACATTCCATAAGCATATTCGAAAAGACCTTTATGAGTTAACCCACCAAGTAAAAGAAACACAAGCTAATCAATATTCACCAAGATGTTGGCAGTCCTATATATTACTCTCTCTGAAAGTGAGACCGCAGAAGAAATCCATGTAAGCAATCATCGATTGCAACTGAATCATCTATGGTGGTAGGTAGTTCAATTTCTTAACACACGAAATGACTGCTTTTGAATCACTCTGAACCCATAATTTCCTCCATCCATGAAGAGTAGACTAGTCTGCTTAATAGCAATAATTTCTACATAAAATGATCTTTGCACCTCTATGAACTGTGAAAAAACATCCTTTGAAAACACCATTGAAACCTATGTAAATAGCCACCACAAAAGGCCACCCCATGATTACCTTTTATAGTGCCGTCTGTGTTAAGTTTCACCCAATGAATAGAAAGAGAATGTCAAAACGCTATATAAACTTTAGGATATTTGCGCAAAGCCAATGAAGATCTAAAGTTGCATATATATGTAGGTCGGCATTGACATACCCTGGGAATTTGGAACTTGATATGACTTTCACCACATAACTGTAGCCGCTTACATGAAAAGATTGAGTCTTCAAACTTGAGTTTATTTCTGACTTTCCAAACTTGATTAAGCACAAACAGGCAACTTAGCTTCCACAATGCAAAAGGGTGATGCATTAGAGTAGAGGTGAGGTCGAAATAGCATCTCGAAGGCTGTCAAGATTACCATGCAATGGAATATCAATGTGGACTGGAGGCCTAAGAAGATGAAACATATGCATGATTGGTGCGGAAATCCAATTGTCAGTCCATAATTATAATTAAAAACTCGAGATTTTATTATTTAATACTAATGCGTAGAAATTATATTATATTTAATTGAATTATTTGTTTAATTAAGTAGATTAAATAAATCATTCTTAAAGTATTTTTCACTATATTAATTTGTTAACTACAAATATGACTTATATGTTTTGGTAAAATCAGTTTTTGAAAATAATTATTTCTATTGAACATATATTATTGCTTTCATATTTAAAATACTAGATATAAAATACAATATCAAACGCGTACTTAAATTCAAAATACAGTACTAATCGAAAAATAATACCAAACAGGCTTATACAAATTGAAAAACTGTATTTGCTACAAAATTCAAGCCTTTTCATCATTTTATTTTTTATTTTTTGCTCAAGAAACAACAAGAATTGTTTGTTAAGTTAATTCAATCACAAAAGTGATTGGATAAGTTTATATTTTATTTTCCTAGAAATCCATTTTTTAAAAAATACAGTTGTCAACAAAAATTATATTATTTCCCCAAATTTGTAACCAAGTTAACGTATATGTTAAGTTCTATAAAGATAGAAGAAAAAGATTGAGAGTAATTAGTGGAGTGTGTTTGTGTTAGTTCACAGGAATAAAGAGACGGGTAACAAAAATTATATTATTTCCCCAAATTAATAGATGACATAATATATCCTTCAAATAATATTTTGATATATATTAAATTGAAAATTAATCAATTTATATTGGAAAGAGAAAATTACTAAGTAACATAGACATGTATTTATAGGATGATTTCATTTGATCCGTCTCATAAGTTATTTTCTAAAAATTTATGGGTGTAATTAGAAAATTATGGTGTACTAATTTTATTTTATTAATTTTTATTTTTTAATATTTTCTTACAGTGGACTTGCGTTTTTGATGTAAGCCCCATGCTCTCATCATAAGTCCTAAATGACTTTATTTGTGGTTCCAAAGGTCCAACTAAAAGTCCATTCCCTCGATATATTAAAGGGTGTATTGAATTAGGATTTTAAAAGACTATTTTAAGTTAAATAAGTCTTGTGTATTCAATTAAGATTTTTAAATAATCTAAAAAGTTTTGTGGTATTCAATTAAGAATTTTAGGACTTTTTAAATAGGGTGTCGAAATCCAGTGGTATTCAATCAGGACTTTAAACAAATAATAAGAAGTCTTATAGTATTGAAAAACTTATTGATTTTGAAGGATTTTTTTATATGTGGGATTGTGTGAGACTTTTTAGTAGAAAATATAAATATCAAATCTTATAAAAAAATCTCACCCTAACCCATCAGACTTTTGACATGAGATTTTTTTGAGGCTAGAGAAGAGAAGAAAAACAGACTTGTGAACTCTTCGTGAACAAGGTACTTTTGTGTTCCAATTTTTTATTATGTGTTGATCGATTTTTATTTGTGAATGAAAAATAGATAGATTGATTTTCATTCCTGAAAATGGCAATGTGGCGTTAGAAATTGTTTGCTATATGGGCTGTATTCGGCTATTGCTGGTGAGCCAAATGAATTGAATTGATCTATAGTGTTTTGTTTTGTTCCATCGCTGAAGGAAATTGTTTTGTTTTGTTTTGACCCCTGGTATCAGAGGTCCATTAAAACTCTACACTTAAATTTACTCTTGTGTTATTTGACCGGCGTAAACACACACGTATAACGCAAGCGTACGTATCATTCAAGTAGTATAAAAATATCGATCCCACGAGGACTTAATTCCTATTGTTGCTATTAATTATTGAATCTATTTATTTACAGATATCTAATTGAGGGAGAAGAGAATGATTGTTTGATTGGTTGGTTGAATGTGGTTTTCCTTAATTAAAATAACTAAAATAAACAAAAGAAAATATTAAGGAAAATAACAAAAGACTCAAATATCTAGGGTTGTGACTCCACACAATATTATTAAAAAGATGAATTGATTCTCTTATATATGCGTAATAAATTAATTTGCTAACTTGGAACACAATGATATGCAAAAGCATCTTCCGATGGTCAGACGCAAATACCCAGTATAACCCAATTGAACCATATTCCTATGTCGACCACATTACATGGATTCATTAAGATCAAGTTCCAATTATGGCTACCCACGCCCGACAGGTATATTCCTATCCTGTAAGGAAATCTATTAAAGGATTATCTATCCTCAATGAAGATCGTAAGTTATTGAATCTAAGGCTGAAACCTAAAATTCTCATTTCTAGTTCATTTTAAGTTTACCCCATCAATCTTATTAATGGCCAGTTAACAAGAAGCATTAAGCTTAAGACATAATAAACAAACTAAAGAATTACCCATAAAAAGAAAATCAATTATTAAGTGTGGATATTGTGTTTCATCACTTCCCTAGAATAAAAATAAAATACTGGGGTTAGAGGATCCATATTTAATATTTCTTATCTAGGAATCTCACTTATTATAATATATAAATTATTTTATGTTCTGCTTTCTCAAGAATTAATAATGTTAAACAATTAAAACCAGCCATATAGGCGGTAATCCATTTAGTCCAACTACACCAGTCATATAGGCGTTAATTATCTGTCACATAAAGACCAGCCATATAGGCGGTAAAGTAAATTATATTTAACCCGACCATATAGGCGGTAATAAATTCTGACATTAATTAATCCGGTTAAATTATAATTTATAAATTATTAAGTGAGTTTTACCTAAATAATTATATTAAATATTTCACCTTTTACCCCAGCAGAAATTTAACTACAAAACATAAAAGAAGAGAGAAGAAGAGAACTATTGTTACTGAAAATTAAAATACATAAATTAAATATTATTTATATTTACAAAACTAGATGCTTCGTATAAAAACAGAGAAAACTCACAAGGAAAGCACGAGGAATGAATGAATTCAGAAGCTCAATTTATAGACAATTTTCAGCCTCGGGCGTCGCGCCGCTATAGTGCTTGGGGTCGCGACGCCTGCACAGTAGATTCGTTCCACGCGCTTTGACCACGCGGTTTGTTGATGTCTTGCCACGTGTCGCGCTATGATTCGTCGATGATGCGGTCCAATAGATAGGCGACATGTGGCGCGTTGTGAGTGGCTGGAAATTCGGTCCAATAAGAGCTCGACATGTGGCAGCCTGTGATTCGCCAAAGATTTGGTCCAATAAAGAAGTGACACGTGGCACGCGCTTGCTTTGGTCCAATGAGATTTCGACACGTGGCAGCCGGTGCATTTTAGCAGATCTTCTGTGATGATGACACGTGGCACAGCGCACGTTAGCAAGTCCAATTTCTCAGATTCTGACACGTGTCCCTCGCGCAAGTTAGCATGGCCGGCGCACTTTAGGCGTCGCGACGCGAACAAATTACAAAATTGTCCTTTTGTCATTTTTTGTCTGTTTTGGCCCCAAATTGCCTCCAATGCTTTCCAAACTTTATTTATCTGCAAAATAACACAAAACACATCAAAACATTCACAAAATCCGAGAAACTATACAAAATATTAGGTTAAATGAGTGGGAAATAGTGATATAAATATGACTCATCACACCCCCAAACCTAACATTTTGCTAGTCCTCGAGCAAAACATAAAATAAAATAACATAATAAAATTTAACTAAGCCACTTTCGTAGGGATCACGATTGCATTTAGCGTATGCAACAAGCCTTTAAACCCCTAGGTGTCCCTAGTGGACGAGTTGTAGTCTCGTGAGGGTTTACAACAATGATACCCACAAACATTTTACAAAAGTAAAAATGTAGTAAAACTAATACACACAAAAGCAAAAAAAAAAAACAAGCGAAAAGAGAATAAAGAAGTTAGTAACTAATCAGGTGAAACTTTTACTTCAAGTTACTAGTGTTTTCTTTCTTTCTAAATTACTGAATAAGTAAATTCTCCGATTATATTTACCATTCTCCATATACGCAGCCAACAAAATATTAAACAACTCATTTTTGCCCACAACAGTCATAAGTGGAGTTGATAAGAGAGTAATATTTTTGTCCTAAAGTTCTATCAAATTTCACACCTTGTTGTAGTAATGGAATAATTTTT